>JAVSBS010006414.1:0-47896 GCA_033124195.1 Coracias cyanogaster | reverse complement strand
GAAGTTTTTTAGAACAAAAGAATTATGTAAAAACAATTAATCATTCCTTTAACTCCAAGAATTCCAAACTTCAGGAAGAATGGGCTCCTGTATATCTAAAAAAACAGCTTCAAATTCATTGTATTCTGCTTGTTAAATTCCTCTCCCTCTAGATCTTCCAAGAGTTCATGTGAATTCCAGCTGCAAAACAGCTGCCCCTGAACAACTAAATGACCAGCCATAGCTAGTTTTATGTGCTCTGTTTGGTCTTTCTCCACTAGAGCAGAAAGAGAGAGGAAACTTAGCAAGGACACAGCTATGGTTGTGGACACTACACAGCCAAATGCACACTAAGATCAAGTTTACAAATGTTGCCCTGATATACAGGTTGAGTTTTCTTTTTAAGTTAGATGAGCATAATGACAGGTCTCTGTAAGAAGAAGAGTTTAACCTCTGAGATGATCAAGGAAATTCCTAGCCTGAAGACCTTACCAAGTGACAACATCTTTCAGGTTGCCAGCGCTTCAGCGCTTACGTTATAAAGGTCTCTGTCGAGATACCACACATGATACAGTGTTACATCTAACTTGCAACCATTGGCTGATGTATGACCGATGTGCAAAGTCATACCAATATTCATGTTAGAGGCACGACTAAATTTTACTTGAATTCTGATGAAGTTTGAGAAACACTGGCACTCTGGAATATTATCATCTGCTGAAGGAGAATGTATCCTGCAATACATTGCAAGAAATAAGTTCTTGGTTGTCAATTTTAATAATTCCTCTAGCAGATACTGGAAAGGCCATGACCGAACTTTTACAAACATACAATTACATATGCAAATTCTGGGGATATTTGAAAATACTTTTTACCTCTTTTTGAGGTCATGTGTGACTGAAAACCTAAAAATTAATACTTATATTGGAGCATATAGAAGACAAAGCAAGATACTAGTGTGAGAAACTGAAAAGCTGTAATAATTTTGCAATAGATAATAGACAATAAATTTAGATTTCTGAACATTCATTGATTTATGGCCTTGTCTAAGCTTCCCCTAACCAACTTATCTTTCCTCCAGTTTACTGATACCACCATATTTTTCCAGTGCCAACTTCCTTGGGGACTTCTTAAGCAAAATGGCATGAACACGTAAATAGAAATAAAGTGGACTCTGAATATTTAATGGGTACACGTACACATTGAGAGAGCTGGCACCTTGCACAGCTGGCACTGTGCTTGGCCACTGCCCATCTCTCCCTGCGTGGTAAGCCACGCTTTTGTCCACAAGCTCAGTTGTTTCTTCTGGAAGTTTTATGAGTTTGCTGAGGATTTGAACTAAACCTTTTATTAGCTAAAGATTAACTTTTAAGGAAAAAAGTTATGAGAAAAGCTTCTCTAGCAAAAGCCCCAGCATTTCTCAGGATCTTCATGCATATATTCTGTAAAAAGTCAGAACACTTTGTAGTGCTGGAGTTTAGTAGTCTGTTATGACATTATTTTGTTAATTAAAAATACACCTATTGCTATCACACACCATAAATGAAACCTTGTGTTGTAATCTACCTGCTGATAAAATGACCTACATTATCCACACCATCCTTCAGTGTGGTGGCCAGGTGACTTTCCAATGCAGTTAGCAGAAGCACTCTCTACTACATTCTCTTGTAGCTCCACTCAGTGGGTCTCTGAGACTGAGCAAGCATAGGATGTGGGAAATGGTTTTGCCTGTGAAGAGGCATTTCAACTGTATTGCAAAAGGACATCAACAATGGAAGTACTGTTTTGAGCCACATCAGGATTTATGGGAATCTGTATTCCCTCAACTTCAAATCATAAATTGCTTTGTAGAAATACACAGATCATTCTGTCCTGGTGGTGTGAGCAAGGGGAAAAGCCAACATACTAACTAGAGAATGTATTAAAGAGCACTGGCTGATAAACAACAGTGGACTTACAATTACATCAAGGAGCAGAAGATGCATACTAGAGATTGCCTTGATTTTTCATTTCCTTGGGGCCAAATACAAAACTCAAGGCAAACTTCTAGATTGGGTCCCCAGGAACTATATTTTGTTCTTGAACCCAGTGCTGTTACTGAGCTAATAGACACATTTCTTTGCTTAATGTAGGCAAAGATCTATATTCTTCGAACTCCTGACCTGCAGCAAATTAAAGATTAGGTTCTTTCACGATTTTAGAGAAGAGAGCCTCAAGTCTACACAAAATAATATTCCTGAATGAGCCAAGCTTATATTGAGATTTTCAGCATCTGAGAGTACTACATGTGCATGTAAATAAAAGATGATCAGCACATGTGCAGTGCTTCAGGCTCTCTCCCCTGCGTATGAAATCAAATCTCTGGTATACGCACAAGCACACAGTTGTGAGACAGCTGCAGTAGATCTGACACTTCTGGCATCCAGCTCTTGAGGCTGTCTTTGTGTGAGGGACTCAGAGCATGGATCTATGGATCCTCTCCTCTGGCAACATTTGGACATTTCCTCACTGCTCCCAGCACAGCTCTGTTATGCTACCAGATACCCCTCCAATGCTTGAAATGCACCATGAAAATAAGGGCAGCACTGCTGGGAATACATTCTGCCTGTCTGCTTAGGCTGCTGAGTTGGCTGGCTATTTAAAGCTCACAACACAAACAGGCACTCTTGTAGGGCTTTAATTTTAGATCCTAATTTTTAAATTGTACAGTTTGTAGTTCTTTAGGCAAACACACCTGAAGAGTCTACTTGACTTGCAAAACTACTTGTCTGTACAACAGTTTACCAGCTTTGCTAGCCTACTCAGAGCACAGAAAATTCTTGCTGCTCTTGGGTGCTTCCAGCCTCAGGCACAGGGCAATGATTTCAGCAGAAGAGAGCCTGCCATGGTTTACATTATCAGGCACAGAGAGCCTGCGCCTGCCCAGTTTCCATCATTCAGGAAGATAAGAAAGACAAGCAGAGATCTCTTCATCAACATGCAGTCACCTGCACTGGGAAACTGCCAACTGCCTCAAGTGTCCAAGACTTAGAGTGTTGACCGGGGCTCATTTTATCTGTCTTAGCTTCTACATAATCTCCTATTCTCTGTTTGTTCGGACCATAAACTACTCTGAGAAGGGAATTTCTCCTACTGAAAATATCATAAGGCAGTTTCAGTCAAAAGATCTCAGCTTTAAAGTTGTAAGGGTTATCTAAGGTATAGAGTTACAGGCTGCATGAACACACGTGTGTGTGTAAGTATGTGCATATATAGATATTTATACAAGCATAGACACAGACCTGTGTATACACATATGGTATATATTTTTTGAGACAGTAAGAAATTTTTGTACACAATAAGAACTTTTACTTAGATTTAGACATCTAAATCTAGACTTATCACACTCAACTCCCTTCATGAACAAAAAGGAAAAATAAGAAACACTCTGGCACTAAACACCATGCAGCAGCATTACACTATGGACTGCTTTATGCTAATATCATATTTCAAAAACTGAAGCAGTCTGGGGAGAGGAAAAGTAGATTGCAATGAATCATGTCCAATTTGTAACAAAAACTGAAACAGCCCCAACACTTTTCAGCATGATGTTGCACCGTTACTGAATCTGCTCGATTTCAAAATTCATCACAACAGACTGTCACTAACATTATATAGGGCTATTGGTTCAGTATTCCCATAAGAGATAATAATTTCCCACTGCTGGAGACATTAATGTAAAAATACTTTCTACATAAAAAAAAGACCTGTGTGCATTTGACATCAAAGAGTACAGTCAGAAAATCAGGTTTTGCCTTAGTTCCTTTATCAGAGTCTATGTATCATTAATGGAGACTTGCTTAGCTGCATTAGCAGTAAAAGATGTTTCTAAGAAGCCTTGAACTAGAGGTTTCCATTGGGAGGAGTTCAGGGCTTGGAGAAGTGCCCTCAGATGCAAAGAAGCTCTGAAGAAATCTGATTTGCAAATGTGCATGAAGGAGAGGACAGGAGGAAGGAAAGAGAGAAAAATCACTTTGGGGAAAACAGCTTTTGGAGAAGAGGGAAAATATTCTTTTAGCTAATATTTCTTCCCAAAAGGGACTCCTGATCCACTTGTTAACACTCCCTTTAGTGAAAAGCACCCTGGTGAATTTTCTCAAAATCTAAAGCAAGCAAGGCTCATGCCAGAAAGATTTGTACATGCAGGAAAGGTTAATTTCTTTCCCTGATACAAGTCACAGTGTGGACATTCCTTTTTTGCTATTACAGCACTTTCTTTGGTTATTAATTTCTTCCAAGCTGATATAAACTACCCTGAAGAACATAAGATGCTCTTATTCTGGACTAGTGGCCCTGAAGAAGCTAAGTGCAGTGGTTTACCATGTTAGCAGTCCCCATCTCTCTCCTCTGCCTCTCTGCTTGAGGTAAATGCACAGCAGGAAAGACAAAAAGCAGGGCCTGGTTTGCCCTAGTTCACAGCACAGCACAGGAGCTTCCATGGCCAAATAGTAAGATGTTAGCTCATGAAAGGGAAAAGAAAGCCCAGGTTGGAAAAGAGATGGCAGTATCCTAAAGCAGTGTACCGGCTGTTCGGTGAACACAGGCAAGAGCCTTAGCAACATGCACATGCCAGCACCATACAAATGCATCTATGTGTTTCTGCTTCCCACCTTATCATATTTCCTGGATGCTTTGCTGGGCTGGCAGGCCCTCAGACAATCCCGTGTCCTTGTAACAGATTCTGAGTTCACCCAGCGAAGGGTCTCCTATGGCCACCTAGGAAAGACTTCTGCTAGTACCTGTAACAAGAGGAATAGCCTTAGATTCAAGGAAAACCTCCATGTACTGGCAGGTTAGCTTCATAGTGCAGCTCTCCCAGCTCCTCCATGAAAGCAGAGATTATGGCACAAATGTGTATGAAGCAGTAAGGAATGGTAATTGGGATAATCAGAAGAAATGCTGTGGAGTGAGATGATCTGCATAGAAATGTTCACAAATATGTTGCAAACCATGGAGTGACTTCTGGGTCCTTGAGGCTATTAGTGAAGCATGCATGACCTTGCTGTAGCAAATGATCCAAAGTAGATCAGACCTGCCAGACACAGCAGCTTTGAAACTCACTACAGTCTGAATTCCAGACTGTTAATTCCACTTGGAAAGCTTTACCATTTAAGATTAAGGATTAGGGTGAAAAAGGGTAGTATAGTTGCTTCCATCTATCTGGACAGAATGAAGAGGCAATGACCACCTGAAGCCCAGGCCCCAAAGGGCAGGTTGATGTTGCTGGGAGCAAGCTAGCACATGATGCAGAGGACTGAGGTGGGGCGAGATACATAGCCTACTCACTGCTGAGAACAACTGTGGCAATGTTACAGAGCAGCTGGGGCCTGTGGGCAGGACAAAGTCTTAATTCAGAAGGCTATTAGGAGAGCATAAATTAAAAAATACTTATACATACTCAAAAATAAGACCAAAGGCAAAGGGAGCAAAGTGAAAGGCAGAGAGAGTAACCAACATCCAGGAATGTAGCTCCGAGGAGGCTGTTCAGCCATGAGGATCGTGTTTCATCATCAACCAAAATGTCAAGTGTTTTAGTCAGAAAAACATACTCATGTCGAGTTACTTAATATTTCTTTTGGGAAAGTAATTCTAAATGAGTTTTGAATTATCTCATGACAGCCAGAACTTTTTTTGGAAAACTAACAGAGAAATTTAGCACTCTAATCCTTTCTAGATTCTTTTACCATGCATCCACACTTCAAATGAAATCTAGCATTGATACAGATGATTACTGCTTTACAAGTATCTCATTATAGCTTTGGCAGATGGACCTGCAACAGCTAATACAGAGTATGGTTCATTCCTTGTCTTTCACCTTCCTCTTCTCCTCCCACCCCCCAAATCAGTAAATAGGATTTTCCAAGCTGGTTTATAAAATACACCCTGCAAAGACCAAGATATTTTCTCTCCAGCTGTTCCACATCAGTGAAGATTTGTTTCTTAGCATTGGGCAATGCTATTATAAAATAACACCTAAACCAATGATTAATGTTGAAGAAACTGCTGTCAAGAATGTGGGTGTTTCCTGAATCAATAAAACCTTTCACAGAGCCTGGTAAATCTTAGTTAACAGTTTTCTAGTACAAGTGAGAAAACAAAGTAACTTCCCATTTGCTTTTATTGTAAGTAAAGCTGGAGTTAGCAGTGGGTGGATGGGCAGGCTGTTTTCTGGAAGCTGAATTCCCACTGAAATTCAGGGCTCACTTTCTGGCTCATCTGCTGGGAAGGTAAGGAAGGCAGCAAGGGAAATCAAAGTCCTCTCTCTCCCCCCCTTCCTTCTTCCCCATGAGCCAGTTTCTGGACATGGTTTAGTTCAGGATAGGGTTTAGTGGTCATGGCAGTGTTGGGTTGATGGTTGGATTTGATTATCTTAGAGGTCTTTCCAACCTTAATGATTCTGCGATTCTATGATTCTTCAGGACAGGTAACTATTAGGGGAGGGTAAAAGAGTCTTAGAGATGTTCATTGTAGCTGAGGCATGAAAAGGTCCTGGCAATAGGCTTTGCTAGGCTGCTGCACAGGGCTCCCCTTGGATGTTATTGTAATGGTCAGTGAGGCTGGGCAGAGCTCCAGAGTTGGAGAGAAGGGATTATTCAGGCAACCCTGAGTCCAGCCAGACCCTAAAAATTACTGCTGTATCTAGAAAGACTTCTACAACTGCCTTCACACACACAGAAACCTGTCTGAGAGGGCATCAGGGTAGTTTGAGTCTCTCTGTATGACTCTCCCACAAACTTGCAGCTTTCTCCAGTTTCTTATTCTATGCTACACCTTTAATAGAGACAATAGGGAACCTCATCTCGAAAGGATGGGGAGGAAAGCAAAAAGTAACTGAAATGTAAGCCAAATATGTGACATCTACCAGATGCTCGGTTTTGCTGGTCTCAGTTACAGTACATAATGACATAGGTTCCACGTTTGCGAAAAGAGAGAAAGAGAGGAAAGCTGTCTGTTTTTCTAGATAGAATTAGCCTTGTGCTTAAATTACATAATAGAAGAGTTTGAAACCTGGGCTATGGTTGTGACGCAAAAAATAGATTTGCTGGAGAGGTTTGCAAAACCTCACACCACCAGGTACACCCATCTCTAATTGAAACCTTTCCCCTAGCTCCAAGCGAGAAAAATTACGTGTCCTAGAAGTGCCTTCCCTCCCACTGCTTGGTAAGCGGATTGCCTTCCTGCCTCAGGCAGCTTTTGGATTATATCCACTGTCAAACAAAGAAGCTCATCTGGCACTAGAGCTGGACCATTCACATTCTTCAACTGGTCTAAAGTTTTTCTCATCTGGAGTTTTCCCTTCTTTTCTGTAACATCTGAGGATACTTTTTCCTTCCCTCTGTACCATATGTCACACTGGAATCAAGACACCAATAAAAAAAAGGTATTTTGACCAATGTTCCATAAATGTCAGTATGGGGAATTTCTAGTTTAGTAGCACCAGTCAGGGCATGATTCACACATAAAGGGACTGATTTAACTGGAACTTAATGGGCTAACCCAGGAACAAAATCCTCTTGCTTCAAGGCGAGGAGCTTCCTTTTTAAAAAATTAAGGGCACTTCCAGGCTTAGACAAAATCTTCATTAAATTAACCAAAATTGTTCCTACACTGGAAATATAAAGCATTGGCTTTGAAAAATAGACAAACTAAAAGGTTCTCTCAGGGAAAGAAAACACTCTGGTTCGTCTATTGTTAAAAGGATCAGCTACATTTATTTAAAATGTTTAATTAAACACACACACTAAATACATTCAATATGGTTTACTTTTCCTGTTGCTATCTACTAAAGACTTGGTACAACTTATACATTCTCATAACTATTTCTGCAAGCATTGCCACAAAAGAATTTATGCCACTAATAAAACCACAAATTTTGTTTTTAGTTTGTAGCCTCCCATTCAGATGAAACAGACTACATATATGAAAATGAACCAAGATAGGAAGCAAGCATGAAATTAAGGGGGACGGCAAATGGAAAAGATCCAGGATGTTCCTTACAGTAGGAGCCTGCAGTGGTGGCAACAGGCAGGGATGGAGGAATTGAAATTTGAAGGAGGGAAGACTTGTAAAAAGCCTCAAAGCAGAGTGTTTGGATGTCATGTGAGATATATTTCCAAACTTTGAGAGCATTTCTGTAAATAGCTGCCTAAGAGAAAGCCAGCTTATAGTTTGTTATGAGCAACGCCCTTCCTTGTTATTGCCTGGCAGATAGTCCACAAAACAGCAGTTTGGTCATTTTATGTTATTTTATTCCTTTCTGTTGTTGTTTCCAAGACTCCATCCATTGCTGCTTTTAGATTTACTGAGCCTAAATCTTCTACCTCTACCTTGCCGTATATGATATCACTTTTATGAGCTTTAAATGGACTACATGCCATTATGTTCAACACAGACAGAAATCAAGCCCACCCAACCATGTGAGATGCAAGGAGACATTGGCTCAGCCCTTCAGGAGTTATGTCTGGTCCTGCTCTATTGCTGCACTTGTCAGCATGGATAGCAACATGTGAGTCACACCTGCCTCAGCCTCCTGGTCTGCAACGAAGACATCAGTCTTCATCTTTGCAGTGCCTGCCCAAGAGGACCCAGATCCCCAGAGGGGACCTCTGGGTGTTACTGCACACACGTAGCTGGGCATGCATCCTGCCTCCTTTCCCTGGCTACAACCCAAAGAGGAGGAATCCAGCTTCAGGGTGGAGCCGTGCTCCTGGGAGAGCACTGGAGGCAGACTTCCCAGAGCAACAATGTGCTTCAGACACTTTTCCTTCAGACAGCCAGGCAGAGTAACAAGAATGGTCTTGCCTCATCCATGGCATAAGACAAACAAGAGCATCATGGTGTCCCCATTGGGAGAAAGCCAGACACCAACGTGCACTGCCACAATACACACTTTCTATTCAGCAGGCTGGAGAAAAACACTGCAAAGGGATGCTGGTGAGAACAATGTAATATCTGGACATAAGTGAGTAAATGCAGAGCAAAACCATGGGAGCTGCAGTGAGGTGTTTTTACTTCTGCTTTTCCTTTGATGATATTACAGCTGGGAAAGCACTGTTATTACTGATTCATAAGCTGCAGATACTGTAGAAATACAGATTTACTCCCATCACTCAAGTATTTATTAATATGTTTCTGAAGAAAGCAATATAATAACAATGAGAGTTTATCTTCCTGAGCTAGCTCTCTCCTTTTTAACTTCTAACAAAGGAGTGGCTTTTCTGTTTATCTTTATTCCAGCTTCAAACACTCACTCTACTGAAAAAGAAATATTTCCTTACTAAACTTGCAGGAACCCAATAAGCTGTACACAGTTATTTGTAATGAACTCTATTCTTTTGGGTATAGGAGGATACAGTTAAAACATAAATTCAGTTATTTCACTTAGAAACATTAGATTTACAATGCACACTCTGACAGCGTTACAAGCTTTTCTTGATTTTTTTGGCAAGTATGCTTCATTTCATTTGGTCCTTAATTTGGACAATGAGAATTTGTCTCAGTGCTGGACGAGGATCTGCTTTCTAGGAGGTATGAGTTCCCAATAGTTGAATGGAGACCAACATTTTCTCCATGCTTCTGAAAATCAGGCCTTCAAGTTTAGAGGAATCATTTATTCCTTGAATATTAGCCCAATTTCAATCCACAATGCATACAATTTTTCTCTTTTTTCAGTGTTTCCTGCTACTGTGTTGCACAACCCATAATCGAGTGTAAAGTTTTCATTCCCAAGAATATGTTTTTAAAATGCATATTTCAATATCTTACTCCATCACTATAATGCATTTCTTTGCCCCGTTTTTATCTTCTCATTCCACCAGTAGAATAACTTAATTTATAATGAGCCCGTGTTAAATTCCATTATTAACAATAATCAAGCATTGTCTGGCTGGTATATATGTATTTGTCACAGCTAAGGAAAGAGTAAAACTGGGTTCTCCAAATATACAACCGGAAGAGGGAAAAGGAAGGAAAAATGCCATCATGATCGAAAAAGATTATGTGAACTTCTGCAATTACCTGTGTAAATATTTACCCCTGTGCTACCTGCAAGCCAAATGATGCATGGCACAGGATTCAGAAATAATGATTCAGCATGAGTTTCCTATCAACTCATTGTGATGGAAAGCAGTTCAATCATGGCTTTCTTATACTTACCTCAATGCTGCTTACACTGAGATTTAAGGCAGTGAGATAGCTTGTCACAGAACTGGGTAGAGAAAATCAGGGACATCTGTACAGCTCGTATCAAAGGAGAGAATATTTTAGTGCCACTGGCAGGCAGGCTGTCAGCTGCAGCTCCAGGGCTCAGTGCTTGGACTCAGCCTCCTCACCAAGCCTGCATGGACTTGCCAGCCTTCTCATGTAGCCACTGCCACTGGCTGAGGACAGACATCCACCCTAAGGTGCTGTAGGGCATGGAGATGGACCACAGGCACACTGACACAAACAGTCCTATCTCAATTGTGCTGGAGCTCTACCCCAGCAGCTCACAGATCAATCGCCCTTCAGAATATCCTTAGCCACATGAGCAAAAAATTTATCCTGACAAGTAGCTAACTCCAAGATAAGGGAGCAAAAAGGATGCAATATGATCTTGCCATAGTTAAACAGCCTGAAACTAATCAAAAGACAGTAGATCTGAGAAGTATAAATGTGAACTGAGTGGCTAAACTTGAAAAGAAAACAGGATATGATACAGTTTGGTGCTATTCAAGGTCTATGTTGGGACCCATGTTTCTGTAATGAATCTTGATGGCTTCCACTTTATTGTTAATAATAGTAATGGTAGAGAGGTTCAAGTGAATAAATACATGCACTTAAAGATAAAACAATGAAACAGTACAGTTATAAGGCAGATGATTAGCATTTCAGGATTTTTCTTGCCTTGAAATATGATCCTTAATAAGGCTCCATAAAGTTCTGGATAATCCTGCTGTGGGTACCAACAGGGCTGGTCAACTCGATACTGTTCTATATTCCCTCAGGTTCTATGAGAGTACTGTATGGATTCATGCAAGGAGTGGGAGGTAGTCACTGCCTCGTCACCATTTTTATAGATCTCCTCAAATAGGAATTTGTGAGTAATCACTGATGAACGTGGCAAGTCTGTTCTGCTTTCAAATCACAAGGACATAAACATATAGTTCAAGAGCAGTGCAATGACTTCTACTTTATTGATCTACACTTTAGATCTGTTTTATTAGTGCTATTTGTTAGATTTATTGGTGCTATTTGATTATAGCCTCTGGACCCTGCCATACAGAGCTTTATTTTACCAAGCAGAGGGACTATAACGTACACAGAGGAAATCAGGTGACAGATAGAAAACAATTTCTCATTAATATTGATGTTCCTCATTTGTGAGAGTTTTTCTTGTTTTGGAAGAAATAAGCAGAGAAGGAATTTTCAGTAGTTTGGGGTACATTAAAGCTGTTTTTCTCAAATTTTCTGAAAGAGTGTCCACCTCCACCCTGCTTTTTGGGTTTTCTTTTTCTGTCTCAGATGCTTTCCTGTGAACCTCCTTTTGTCCCTGTGCTCCCTCTGAGTTGGCAGACGGTCAGTTCCTTCATGTTGGGAAGGAAGAACAGGCTGTCATTACTGGATGCAAGCATAAGCATTCATTTCCTCACCCAGTGAAGTACTGAGCTGCTGCCAACTATCTCCACATCTTCCAGTATTTCGTGGTCTCCTCTGAATCTTTTCATAACTTCCTTCAAATCCTTTCATGACTCCATACCAATTCTGACCATGGTTGGAAAAAGGCTGATGCAGAGTAAAAGTGAGAAGCGAAGGTGCACACGTATAAGCGTGAAGGATGCTTATGACTTGGCAGGAGAAAGCAAGTTCAAAGGCACAGGTGGCAGCACAAGCAAAAGGGTTCACAGGTGCCAACAGCTCCCCATGAAAAGTATCCAGGCACACAGGGCATTGCCAAGCAATGCCACAGCCTGATTCGCAGAAGAGTTCCAAGAAATAGTGTGACAAATTGCAGAGGAGTTGTTATACTTTTATAGAGCTCTACAGAGGTTTAGAGCAAGTTTATAAAAAGATGAGATTCATCAAAAGGCCTACACCTGGAAAAGCACATTACAACAGCTCCCCAGTAAACTGGGAAGGTGGATTTGTCATTTACTCATCAGCCTTATTCTGTGCAGATTCATTCTTTGGTCTTCTGCCTCTAAAACAATACTGACCTAGGGGTCTCATTAGCAATAACTAAAAATAAAATATTAAACATATATTGCCTTTTTTATGTGGTAAGACTTCTACAAGGTTATAATAACATCATTGGCCGGTAGTTGTCACAAGACCTATTAAAACAGGTCAGTCTGTGAGCTGAAAACAAGCTATTTGTTTAAGGTTTTCTGTTTGCAATGAGTGCTTTTTTCATCTCATTATATAGCAGTGGTCCTGGTTTAGAGTTTTGCAGAGAACAGCATGGGCTCAAAGGCACGTAAAACAATGATTGTTTTGGTACACTCCCATGTAAATAGTTCTTTTGTTAGGAGGCACCTACTAAAACTTGACAATTTTTATCATATAAAAGTAAGCATATGGAAGCAAAGGAAAATATGTAAGCCAAGGAAAAGTAACCTCTTGCACTCAATGTTTTTCCTAACTCCTCCTTTTTCAGAGAAAAAAGAAGGAAGGGACAGTTTCAGACAACTTGAACTGGCTTTTGAACAGATGTGTTTCATAAACTGAAAGAAATGGTGTAACTTTTTCCTAGTCTTGGACTAAGGGCGTTGATCCAACAAGCACAGGGCTTTTTCCACTCAGCAGGTAGGGAGGAAGTGCTTGTTACATGTCATCTTTTTACCATGAAAAATATGCATTCCATATTAGTAGGTAAGAGAATTTTTGGACTATCTTTGAGGAGGCATGCCTGAAGTCTCAGAATAATTGCCAAGACACTTTCTAATCTATGGCCCTGAAACTGAAGGCATAGCAAAGAAATTCCCCTGAGTTGGCATGCTGTCTGCTTGTTTTCCATGCTTTGCAACTGATGTACTGTTTTCTTACAGGTGGCACTGTGCCATCACCTCCTCTGCTTCCGACATGTTCTTGCATCTTGAACCTAGTCTGAGTATTTTGTCCCTGGTGTTTTGTTGTTTGGTTTTTTTTAGTGCTGTGGGGACTTTTAAAGAAAAAAACAAACTAATTAGGAGATTTTCCAGCTGGAGAAAGAAAAGTTCCAAACTGTATATTAAGAGAAGGGAGAACTCCCTAAAATGTCAGTGACTGCAATAATAGGTCACATATTGTACAAGTGTTGTACTTTAAGCTTTTAAAAGTAGCCATTAGAAATGTAAGCTTTTAGTGCAAGCTGTACTGTATTGTGCAAAATGCTTTGTAATCATTGAGAGTAAAAACAATACAATGTAATTTTATTTAATTTTCATCAACCTATTTACACCGAGACTAAGGGATATTATCTCCATTTATTATGTGATGGACTGTGATGGAAATGTTAGGTTCCTCACTGAAGGGCACAGAGCTGTCAGTGAGAAAGCCAGGACTACTGACAACTGAGTACTTATGCCACGTTTCCTACAGTGTTTATTTGTTGTCATTCCCCAGCATTTTGTTCTTCACCAGACATTCTGTACTGAACTAGGCATACGGCAGAAAAAAAGATTTGGCAGCATGAAACATTGCTCACTTTTCTGTGTATGTCAAATAAAAATACAAGTCTATATGATATGAAGAAGTAGAGATACACCGATACATACATTAAAATGAATAGTGTAATTGCAAATTTAATTTCTATTTGCTAACTGAAGTATTGACAGATTTTCTTTAGTGAAATTAACGTAGAGTGCCAGAGCTGAAGTCATTCTTTACCTCTTATTTATTTTGAATTCTTACCAATGGCCTAGAATGGGAATCTTCAGCCTTGACGTTTCAGCTCCTGCAAGCTGATTGCCAAACCATTGCAACCTTTGTGTCAAAACAGCTGAGCCAGCAGCATGCCAGCAGAAGTCAAAGTGGTGACACCTTTAATGGCAAAGAGTTCCTCTGGGAAGGAAACAGGGCACACCTGTGATTATTCTGTGGCCATGACAAAGGACACTGCACAAACACTAGGAATCTGGGTGCTGAGTTTCTCATGAACATGAATACTGAAACCCACATCCATCAGGGTAGCACTTCCTCCTTCCCACCCACTCTGGCACACAGCACTGTTTCAGTGAGGCAGCTCAGCTCACTAAATCATAGTAAAAACAGTCTTCCTTCTCAGCTTTTTTTTCTTGCTCTCTTTTTCTCCCCTTCCTCCTCTAGCTAAGTCTGTTCTCAGCTGGACCACTGGGCTCAGCTGGGGCAAGATTCACAGGAGCCAGGATTCAGGGCAGTGGATAAAGAACTACCATCTTCCTGAGCAAGCGGGCTGAATCTGTCTCCTCCTCAAAGCTCCACTCTGAGCACAGCCATCCCATCCTCAGGCAGTCCCAGCCAGGTTTGCCTGCACATTGAATCTGTACTGAACTCCCATTCAAGTTTAGGGAGGAAGGGTAGACGGCCTGAAGTCTATGAGAAGTTCTTACAGAAGCGTTATTGCATTTAATAGATCTTTCTTTATTAAATCTCATCATTCAGAGGGTCTGAATCAATCTGTTTGATGCTGCCATTGCTGTGACTTAGGGTGCCTACGGAGAATTCACACCCTGAGACTTCATTTAATCCTTTCAATTAGATCATGCTTGAGCACGAAGTTGTTTAACGAAAGGAAGCTTTTTCATAAAAAATGTTGTTGTTACATTATATGTGGCTACATCCCTCATGTTTTTATTACAAGATTCTCTTCAGATTCTGACCTCATAAGCATTTTAATCACATCCTTCAAGCCTTAACCAGCATTTGCACATACAGGCGAATGTTTCTATGCCCAAATGGACACATAGAAGCATATTTCAGCTGCTCTTAGATTATAACAATTTCTAGTGTTGTAAGGATTCACACAATCAAATCAAACCAGAAAATCTGAATTAAATGTATCTTTAACTGCTCTGTCCTTTAGGTACTGTTGAGATGTTGAATTCAGAAGAAGGCTACAAAACCAGCTTGATCTCAAGAAAAAATTGTGTAACAGAGAGCACAGTAAGCAGAATAGATTTAAATTCTTCAAAGGTCAGGTCAGAGATCTTGCCATGATACGTGAGTAACTGTACGGGAAGAGATTTCTGATAGACTGTTCTTTGTGCCTACCTACAGTGGCAGAGCAAGATTCAGTGGCTGGAAGCTAAAGCTAGAGAATGGCTGTCACTCCCTCCCACTGCCACAGCATCCCACAGGCTGTGTGGATTGCATTTGCAGGAGTCCCCACTGTACCATACCCAGAGTACCACAGGGTGGCTGAAGACAGGGAAGAGGAACCTCAGGAGCATCTGATTCATACAGGGCTCCCAACAGCCTCTAAAGCCTGGATGGTCCCAGCCTTGGAGTGCCAATTCTAGAGCACTTGAGGACCCCACACACATCCCCAACACATTTTCATGTGATAGCTGACAAAAATGAGGTAGTTCTGTGCTTCACAATACATAATTGTTCCTCTCACACTGATCCCCTGGTCTCACAACTGTCACTCTCATTCCTCCCTTTGTCTTTCCCCTTCATTCCCCTGTAGTATTACGTCCCCTTGACCTATGCCTCTGGGAGGGAGGTCTCTGTGCTTACTTATGTGTGGTAGCACTTCAAAGGACTTGGAAGAGGAATTGCAGAAGTAAAACACAAATCTTCCCCTTACTGGTGAGAGGAATCCAGGGTAAAAGAAGATTTGGTGGTGTTTGCTTGTTTTCACCTAAAGGGCTTCTTACAGTGTGGTAAGTCAGGGACATGTGTCATAGGCTGACTATCTGCTAGTGACTGTAATGGCAAGAAAGGGAAGAGACTCTGTCTCAAGAGAGGTAGATGAGGGTTTAAGAAGGAGAGAAGGAAGTTATCTAAAAGGCAAGGAAATCAGAAAGGAAAGGGATGAGAGAAGAGCTGAGAATTCCAAAGAGAAGCAGAGGCATCGTTACTAAAAGCTGTGACATCTGCTGGAGGCACTGTCATATGGCTTGGCAGATGAGTGGAGAGCAGTGGATATTGTCTATCCTGCAGTTCAGTAAGGCTCTCAACACTGTCTCCCTTAAGATCCTCACAGAGAAGCTGATGAAGTATGGGCTAAATAAACAGACAATGAGGTGGACTGAAAGCTGGTTGAATGTCTGGGTCCGGGTGATGGTGATCAGTGGCACCAAGTCTACTTGGAGACCAGCAACCAGCAGTGTACCCGAGGGGTCAATACTGGCTGTGATAATCTCTTCATTTAAAAGGCATTTTTTACCTCAGGGACATGAATCCTAATTCACTACAACACACCACGACACCCAGCTTTACTACCGATCAGCTTGTTAACATATAATACGAACAGATTACAAAAAATATTTTTCAAATACTGCTACAAGTCTCCCACAGTTTTCCAAGGAAGGTAAGAAATTTGACAATTTTTTGTAAAAGCATGCATCAATTTAGCTGATCTAACTGTACCATATTCCATTAATAAAATCCATCATAATGTGCTTTCCCAGTCCGCTCAACAGTGTTACCATTGTGGTTTAATGCATTTATACAGCAGAAGGGCAGACATTTGCATTTTATTTCCATTTTAACATGAAAGCCTGAATCAAGGGCTGTGCTGCTTCCACTATTTCTTCAGTATTGCATATTGCTCACTAGTCTTATCAGAAAACAAGAGACACTTGAGCTGATACTGTGAAGTGCCTCATATAAGAAAGAGCATTTTGAAAAACTCTCTTTCATGTGGTTCTCAGCAGCACTTCATAGGAAAAGAGCTCAAGCTGACCCTTGACACTGTTGTTGCGGAAAGGAAAAGATGTTCTCACTCTCAGAAGCTTTAAGGCCTCCCTGCAGATGGTATTACCTTTACTTGGTACACTTGTACATCATCTAGCACAACAGAAGGATATTTTGAGACAGCTTTAGTAGTGATATAACATAATCACATTTTGGAGGGAGTGAGGTAGCCCTGCCAGCATAATACTCATTTGCACATTAGTTTCCCCCTCTGTGAGTTTACAGAGTATTGAAGCTGTAATGTTTCTGCTAATTGCAAGCATATTTTAGTTTCTCCCCAACAGAATAAAAAGTGAAACATCCTACCACTAGAACCTCCATTTTTAAAATCCAGCCATGAGAGATTCGGGGTACCTGATTCAAAGAAGTAATCTGGCTAATTCAAAGTATAAGACTTCTCTTCCAAGGCCTGTTTTTCAGTTTGTTTGATACAGGAAATATTTTGGCAACTCTGGCACTCCTTAGCTAAGGCATTTGTGTTTTTTCCTCTTTCAAGGGTTGGTATCAGCTCAATGCTGTGGAGACACAGACCAGTACCGCAGGATGTGCAGACAGCCAGCATCCAGCTTGACAAGCAGCCAGACCAGGAGAGCTGACCAGGTTGTTTGACATCTATGAAGCTGAACAAAACTCCTTTTACCTATTTTGCCAATTCAGATATACAAGCTAGATACTACAACAGCTACTTTTTAGACAGTAGATCTCTGCTGTGGATCTGGAACCTACAGTTTACCCAGTATAAGGTATGGGGAGCACTAGAGGTTAGAGATCCACAAGATGCCCTTTCTGTGTAGTGAAAGATGTAGAGCTAGGCAACTGGAAACGGTAGGTACTGGTGTCCCTCTGAAATCACATCCCGTGTTACTTTGAAACTTGCACTTTAGATCTGGCATAGATACATATTCTCTGTTTGTTTTTAATGTATCAAATGTAGTAAATATTTTTCACTCATTGCTTAGTAGTATCATTTGCCTGGGGAAGGCTTTGAATTCCTTCCAGCCAAGAAAAAAGTGAACTTTTGAACCAGGGCTTCAAACTATTCAGAGTACTGACAATAAAACTACACATTCATAGTGCTCAGTGAAGCCTACTACAGACAAGTCTTGTTGCAGTGACCCATCTAGAGTAATCACAAGCACTCACATGCTGTTTCTGTGGTCTCTCTAGCGCCAACAATAACTGCAAAATTCTATGTGCTACCACTAATGAAGTCTCAATAATATAAAAAAATCTTTGAAGCTTTAGAAAACTTAAAGCTTCTGCTTTGGCCAGCTTTTTAACATGCGTTTTTGGTGGGTTTTTTATTATTAGTGTAAATGAGCCAGAATTAAAGACAGAGTTCTGAGGCACCGCTGCCAGGGGAGACAAGAACTCCACACTGCTTTTTTCTCTAGCATGGACATAACATCCCTGCGTACCTGGTAAACTAACAGGTTGAGTGGGTGGAGCTCTACAGGAGTCCTTAGTTCTTAGTCTCTCTTTTTTCTTGGTTTATTTAAAACCATTACTTTCAACTTGTGGGTATGGCCTTTATGTAAAGCCAGCAAAAACCCTTTAAGAATAGTGTGATGCAAAAATGCAAACTTCATGACTTCTGCCTACTAAAAACTTTCAACATAAAAATTGTATGGAGTTACTGACACATGGACAGAAAACAAATTAATGGCAGACATTAATTTATGATGAAAGAACCAAATATGACAAAATGCTTACCTGAACATGTAATGAGCTGCTTAATAAACTAGATCACAGACTGCTTTGTTCTTGTAGAACAGAAATGTTAGTCCCAGAGTTGGGCATCTCATAAAATATTAGTCTTCATATAAAATATCTATTGAAATCTCAGTCAAATCTAGTATTACTTTTCCTCCCTTGCCCTAAATAAACTTTTCTTCTCACCTGATTCTCTACCAAAGAGTCACAGGCAGGAGAAGCTGAGAAAGTATCATCTCTTTAGCTTCATCCCAGAACCAAATTTCTTCCGCCCTCCATGTTAAGCAAACTTTACAGTTGTGATTATTACATGCAAGCAAACATATCAAAACTTTTCCCTCAAAGCTCCGTAACCCTTTCTTGCTTTTCCAAACAGACATGCTGAAGGGTGAAGCATGCCTATGATCCAGATCAAAACCAGACATTCCCTTGGCATCTGGGAAAATGCTCCAGTCATCAGTCTGGAGTCATTTGCATTTTCTCTTCTCTCTCCTTTTCTGTTGTAAGAAATCTCACCTTTAGGACCCTGATAACAGAGAAGCAACAGGGCAGCTTTGGAGTCAGTTCTTCCCTCACAGGAGGATCAGTCTAACCTTGCAGACAGGCATCTAAATCTGCTAGCAAGACAAGACATATCAGCACCTCTAACTTCAGCATTTCCTATGGTTACTTCAACCATTTCTCTTAGCTTTCCTTCATTTCCTATGCTCATTCTTAACCCCAATGGGAAATATCTGAATCTCCACTTTTGTGGATAGCAATTACTGGCTTCTAAGCTAGAAGTGTCAGTGCCAGTCCAGGGGCCAAGCACAGGACAGAGATGCTGGAAGTGTCACCAGTGCACAAGCCACACTGTGAATCTCTGAGAATCTGTTCTGTGGTTCTGAACTGGGTATTTACTAGATGGTGCTACCAACACACTTGTACAAAAATGGTTATGTAGTTAGGAATAAAACCGATCATTTCACAGGATAAGACACATGATCTTGCCATACAGTAGTCTCTTTCTGGCCAGAGTCAAGATGAGTATCAATGACAATGACAAGACAAAAATGGCACTCAGTGCTGATCTCTGCTATTTTGTGTACTTAACTGCTCTCAAAATACGTGAAATGAACACTGCAGGGAAAATGAGTCTAGCCTTCAAGGATGTGAAATGAGCTTATGATTGACTGATGATGTAATAGGAGCACACAGTTCATACTGTGCTAAATTTTTACTTTTCACTTGCAAAGTCCCTTTTGCTATCATGGAATAGCAAATCCCAGAATCTGCATTGCTCCAAAGTCTTTGTCTTTCTCCACTTGTTTGGGCTTTATTTGGCTTCATGACCTACCACAGGAAGAAAAACTCATTGCAATCTCTCCAACTTCCATTTAAGATATACATACAATTTTCA
This sequence comes from Coracias cyanogaster, assembly GCA_033124195.1. Classification (NCBI taxonomy): domain Eukaryota; kingdom Metazoa; phylum Chordata; class Aves; order Coraciiformes; family Coraciidae; genus Coracias; species Coracias cyanogaster. Next base: position 27,909 of record JAVSBS010006414.1, on the reverse strand, counting down.
CATTTTTCTATTCAGGAAGGCATTAAGAACTTGTGAGTAAAGCTCAAATCTGTAACACCTGGGTTCTTTTTGTTTCCCAGAATTACGAAGCAGAGTAGTAACTATCTGCCAAAAAGTTTGACCATCTCACTATTTAGCTTCTTGTTGTCCACAAGCCTGATTTCCAAAACATAAGCCCTGCCTCTGTGCTCAAGAGGTGAACATCACAGTAAATGTAACAGGCATACTGTAGTCCAGACTTCGTGCCACACAATAAGTTACTTAACTGGATACTCAGAAACAAAAGAGGCTTACTTTTTATATGATGCCAGAAATTGCTAGTATTTAAGACAGAAAACCATTCAGACTGGTTTGCCTTAAACTGCACAGCAACTCTTAACAACAGACGCTCCAGTCTGAACTCAGCTGTAACCAGTGGTTGCTGCACCAGCTATAGTAGGGGTGGGAAAAGAGTTGGAAATCATGTATTTGTATGAAAAAGACGTGACTGAGTGAATTGATTAGAAGCAGAATGCAAGAAGTACTACAGAATGGACAGAATGGCCTTGTTTATGTAGACAACTTAACTTGCTTTCAAATTCCTTGAAGTATCTTTAACCCTGAGGTTATCTTGCTTCTCAGCAGAAACCACATTATTTCTCATGTGTGTACAAAATGCAGTTCATGCCAGAGAACTGCCCATTTATGTGGAGAAGCTTAAACAATGAGAACCTGCCTGCTGTGTATGTGAACATAGCAAGCAAGCCTACAAGCAGCATGGCAAGCCCATTCAGATAGAACCTGTCCTGGCATTGCATCTACACTTTCTTGTATAAAAACCCTTCAAGGAAAGGAACACTTCTGAGTGCTGTCCACACCCATAAACAGATGTAGAAGTGGAAAGCTAATACAGCAGTTGGCCATAATAAACTCTCAAGAGAGATTTTGTAACCCACAATTGGCCAGGATAATCCCAGCCATGTAGTTTGCCTCCTACTGAAACTGTTTGACCTTAGATTTCTTTCTTGGAGTGTGCAGGTACTTTTTTCCATGTCACTTTCTTGAGGATTCAATGGAACAGCTCTGTTTACTAGTGTTTCACCCATTCCATGTATAATATGAGGGTGTCAAAAATATAATTTTATTTCAGGTTTACAAACTTAAATTACTGGTATGGTCAGTGGCACGTGATTAAAATAAAGATCATGTGAAAACTTCAAAGGAATGTCACTAGATACTAAACTCTCTTAGAAATGGAGACCTCGCAATTTGTTGGAGATTTTCAGAGAAGGTACTTTTATAGAAAAGTCTCCATTTCACATTTAGAATAGTCACATTTTGAACAGTCTAGGACTCATTTGAGTTCCATCCAAGGCAAATGCAGGTATAAACCCAAAGCAGAATCCCTGATTCTCTGTGAATAAATATCACATATTAGCAAAGTAACATAGCATTTGTTGTCTTTAGTCCTATATTCTAGCACCTCATGTTCTAATGATAACAATACTTCAACACTTTTCTGATTTTATGATGCACTCAAAATCATTAAATATTTAGCAAAGAGTTCTGGGACAACAGCTGAATGCTAGGAAGATACCTAAAGAGTCCTTCTGACTCTCAATTGTATTATTATCTCAAGGAGACCTACATAGTGAATCGAAAGGATGACTCTTACAGTATATCATTTTCTTACTCCAAATCTTATTTTCACATCCATTAGTATAAAATCAAGATAATAGATTTGGAAATTTTGTTTCTGAAAACTGTATAATTTTGCATATCCCAAAGCTCATAACGCATCTCCAGGTGAATCCTAAGGAACACTTATTCCAAGTTATGTGTATGATTCACATGCACAGGAGTTCACAGTATGAACAGTGGTATTGGATTTTAGAAGCTATAAGAAATCATTCTGATGGAAAACAAACAACATGATCTCTGCCAACTAGTTCTTGGGAAATAAACCACATGTGTATAACGTGAAAGAAGGAGGTAGAGTTTCTATTAAATCAGCTTGTCTGAAACATCTGTAATTTTTGTTTGATACTCAGCAAGTATGTTAGTGTGTACAGAGGCTACAGACAAACCAAGTGGCTGCTGGGAGGTTAGGGTCATACTGCTGAAACTCCATTTCAGGTGAATGGGTAGCAAAAAACATGATGCATAAATGCTTCATAGTATTCTCAGAAGCTGGGAATAACATGGGCCTAGAACACCGTAAACTGCACTGCAAGGATGGATTTTAATCGTATTAGGAAGTTCAGTAGCCCTGCCATGCTTTGAATTTGCTTTGGGCCGGTTGGGATATGAATAATAAAAGCAATAGCAGCTATATTTGCAACTTGCTGGTCTGCACACAGGATTCTTACCATGTGATCTATATCTGCCCAGAACAAGAGAAAAACCTCTCTCTTAACATTGCCAGTGGAGCACTCTGGCATATCTCTCTTCATTCCTCCCTCCTGCTGCATTCAAAAAGGTGTTTATCACTGTAGCTACTATTCCATGCAGTGACACTGAAGTTTTTTAGGCAACAAAGAACTGAGGTAGAAAGCTTTGTCCTTTCCAAAACGTAGAAACTCAACCAATATTGGGGATATTGCTAAATTAAACCTTGAAAACCTGATAAATTTCCACCTTTGCACTGAGCAGTCTTTATTTAATGTGCAAATCCTAAGCAAACAATAACAACCCAAGGAAAAAGAGAGAGAAATACAGCATTTTGTGATACTATCCACAGTATAATACAGCATGGCTTACCGTAGTGTAACAAATCATTTGGGATATTATCTGGAGCATTTTCTTCATCTGTGCATCTTTTTAAATTGCTCTTATTGCAAACTCTTTTGCTTTCAAATCTTCATTCATTAGGAGGGCTTTTGTTATCTAAGACTAAGTAGACAGGAGGGAAAACAAGAAGCCCAAGCTGCCAGTATGTCACCGGGCAATGTCTTACTGCCACCTTGTGTTGAGCAAAAAATACAAATAGCTCATATTTCACAGATATTTAAACAAACAAACAAAAAAAGCTGTTCAGAAAATAAAGAAGAAGGAAAACTTTCAGGAGGCCTTGTGTGAATACATGAACACATATATAACACTATGAAAATGGAAAAAAGAGTTCATAAAAAGAAGAAAATGCTTTGTTTTCATTTCAAATTTGTCTTCATGAAAAAGTGGCAAATATCCATGAATGGTTAACAGCTTTTTAGCTGTTAAAAGCTGAAAAAAGGGCAACTTTTTTTTTCCCGGGGAAAATTAATGCACATGTATGATTTTATTCCCCATGTAGATTTTTTTTTACAGCTACATCATGAATAATGAGATTTCTTGGGATGCCAGAATCTTACCCTACTCTTGGGATTTTCAAGCATTGCAAACTACATTTTTCACACATCAGTACATCCAAGTAATGAAAAATTCCCCCAGTGCTGTAGCTTCTTACATTTTGGAATAAATCCGCATGCTGCAGACAACCTTCCCACTCACCAGATAAATCATATACAATGACAGGACTGGTCCTTGCACTTTAACAACTTATAAAATCGTTGCTTAAAGAAAATCTGTCCTCCAGTAGCTCCATAGAGATTAGTTTTTCTGGTGAAGCAATCACTGCACACCAACATACACACACACAACCACAGACAAATCCAAAAGATGGCAAACTCTTTTGCAGCAAACAGTTGACCTTGTAGAATGATGATAGAAGAACATACTTAATCAAGTATACATTAAAGATGCTACCATTGCTACCAGTTTGCTCTCTATCCATCATTTCTAGATAATGCTGTCCCTACCATGATGGCTTACTGAACACCATCCTTTATGCTTTAAATCATTTGTTTTCAGCTTGTAGTTGCAGGCCACTCAAAGTCCTGTGGACCATTCCTAAGGTGTCTGCAAAACCAGGTTTTTAAAAAGAGCACATATCTTTGTAATTCACTATACAGGCAAAGTTTTCAAAAAGCTTTTACTTCTCCATTGGCCAAGATCCACAAACTGAAAGAGGTAGGAAGGCACTGAATTAAAGCTCAGACTTGATCTCAAAATTTTGGGGGCCACTCACAATCACATTTTCTTTAGGGTACCACATACGTTTATCTTCAGACCTATTGAAACCAATGAAATGTTACTATCAGCTTAATTGCCCAGTAGGATGCCAAGCACCAGTTATAAACCACTTGAGGTTTTCAACGTTATCATGCTACCATGACTATGGATTTCTTTAGTACAGTAGATAACAAGATTATTAGAGAAGTCTTCAGTAAATCAGAAAGTATCTTGGGGTAGTAAAACTGATTAGAGAGAAGTGATTCTACTAACTCCATCATCATCAAACAGTTCGTATGAGCATTAATGTAAATGTAAAGCTGTCCAAGTTTCACCTCCTAGAAAGTCAGTGCCTATGATGCTGTTAGCCCCAGTATAAAAGACTATTCTATGGCTTTGTGTAGTATGTTAAATGAACTAGTTACTTAATTTTCTGTGGAGGATAAAGACTCTTTTCAGACACTTATGGCTGCTGCTAACCCCAAGTCATAGAAATGAGCTTGTTTAATGTACTTGATGGAGGCACAATGCTGTTTCTCAAGGATTTACTGACTTCAGTCACTGCACTCTGGCCTCAAGGCACTATTTGCAAGGTTGGTGAAAGTACTTCTACATCAATTAAAAAAAAATAAAACAATAATTAAATACATATAATACAAATTACTACTTAGGTTTTGATGTCTGTAACTACAGTAAGTCTTCCCACTCCCAAATTAACTGCTTGATCCTTATAAGAAACTTCTATCTGTTACTGTTATTTCTAACTAGGAAAATCTGTGCTTTAGGCAGTCATGGGAACATATTAACAAAGTCTAGATGTAGTGAGTCACAGAAGATGTTATGGCACAGCTTGAGAGGCCCAAAACACGGGATTGCTTCATATCCAACAACCCAAGTCACACTTCCTGTGACAAAAAAAAAAAAAAAGAGAGAACACAAAGACAAGAATAGAGGTTAAAAAATGGGGCAGAAAGCACATTATTTGTGCCCCAAATTCTCCTTCCTTTTAAGAACTTTTCTGAGAGGAATTTTCAAACCCTAGGACTTACAGTCTTGAGTGATCTCTTATAGTTCACGTCGGGCTTCTGCTAGGTTCCAAAGCAATGCTTCTACTGCCCCAAATCCTCCTGTCTTCCTGGCCTTCTCTGTTTCTCAGGAGTCCTTCAAGCTTTGGTGACAGAGTCATATCATCCTGTCTTGTTTCTGCTGGTCAAGGAGAGTTTAGAAGGCAGCTCTCCCCCTATTACTACTGTGTTTGTTACTGACCCTGTCTCCTCTCCTCTCCTCTCAACCAAATACCAGGAAGTAATTAGGGATTTGTGCATTTAAATGTCTTTAACAGTAAAGAAGTAATTGAACCAGTCTTTTCTGTTGCAGCACTGTCAAATTGCCAGTGCTCATGCAGATGCCATGCCTTCCTCTAGCATGATGTAGGTATAAGTAAAACCTACTAAAAAATGGTTCCTTAAGACTGAAAATGTTCCTTTCTTCCACATTGCAGGGGAAAAAAACCTCACCCATATCACCAGGTGAAATATGCATCAAGACTGCACAGTAGGGGCTGAGACTATAAATCCACAGGAAATCTAACTGCTGATGCCTGATCCCAGCAAACCCTTGACTGTGTCATAGCCTTGAAAGATGTTCAGCTGGAAAAAACTGTCTGGAAGCCCCAGCATCTGAACTATGCCTTTGATGATCTTTGAATCAAACTTGTTGGAGCATAGCCATCGGTGATTTTTAGCCGACTAGTATTTTCTCCTACTTCTATCTGTAAAACCAGAAGGTTTGAAGTCATTCATTTAATTATGAGAATGAGGTTCAGCTGCTTTTTCTCATAAGAGTTTGAAGGATTAGGATTTCTTTCTTAAATTCTTAATTCCTTTCTCTGCATCTGTAAATGAAATGGCTCTGTATTTTTTTAACTTCCTCAGGAGAAAGAAAGCACAGAGAAAAATGTATGCTCACACAGCAACCCATTGTGCTGTGTACATTTATTCATATCACCATGGACAATGGCTGCTCAGCTGCCAGTATTTAACAATAAACAAACATCAACAAATAAAAATGTTTGACAATAAATTTAATTACTGTTGAGGGGGAAGTTGGTTTTTGTCTTACATAACACCAAGAAAGATCCTACTCAGGAAGGACAGTCAGTATTTCAAGCAGAGGAGCTAGGCAAGTAAATCATTGATGGAAAGAGAGCCCTGCATCTGGAACAGAGGATAAAAGGAAGCTAAGCAGCCAGCAGGATGTAAAATGACAGCTGTTTAAACCACATTTCTAAGCACTGTGGCCAATGGTTTGATATCTCGGAGGAACAACCAGGCAGTTGGGGGGGGGGGGGGGCGGGGAACACAGAAAAACAGAAAAGATCAGCATATTATTATTTCTATTGTGACCAGACTGTCTGTTCCTGTCCAACTTCTATAATAACTAATTAGCAACTGCCAGAGTTTACCCCATCCAAACATCTGGTTATCCATGCCCTGCTTTCCTCTCTAAAGCTTTAATGAATTTTATCATGTTTGAAAGAGCATTTCCCTCTGGCTTATTGAGATAAAACAAGATATAAACAGTCCCCTTGGGCTTCATACATCCTCTGCTCAGTAGCATTCCCAAAATGGCTTATTCCTCTATCATGTCAGGCAACTTATTTGCCCCCAGATCTCCTACCTGCTGACTTGTTGAAAAAAAGCATCTGGTGAAGTACACAAAAGCCCTATGCCTTATGAGAAGGACTATTCCCCTACTCTGTCCAGGAGCAAATATAAAGCTGTTGAAGGGCATACTTCCTAACACCAAATACTGTGATGAGGCTTTTTAGCAATGGAGGATGGTACCTCCTGGCTCTGATACTTCCTAAGTATGCTGCCTCCATCCATAGAGGAGCACACGTCTCATCCGCAGCAGTCAGTCTGTGAATGCTTCCAGCCCTTGATCACGTTTTCATATTGCTTGCATCAACCAGACCTCTACAATTGTCTCTAGTGAGAGTCTCACTAAGCATGACCCACCCTCTCTAAAAACATGGATTTCATGTTAAATCTGTCTGACAGGAGGATGTTGGGAATACAGTTGGCGGTCCAAGTAACTGCAATCAAAATCAACCTTCTAGGAAAATACAGAGACCTGCATGACAGTATGAAAAGATGGGAGGATGTGGCAACTGACCAGATGCCCCAGTAATTCCTAGAATTCCATGGAAACATGCTTCACAAGTTTCCCATTTTGTGCCAAACACCTATGTGCCTTCACATGATACATCGCTTATTTGTTCATCCAACTTCTTATTCTGAGCACCCAGAACACCTCACAGGCAGGCAAACTGTGTTTAATCTAGTAACTTTGTACTGTCAGCAGCTGGAAGGCAGAAATAATTGTGCCAGTGAAAGTTTCCTTCCAGATCTCAGCACAGTACTTCTACACGGCTTTGAGAAGTCTTATTCAGCTGCTCATTCACATTAGCTTACAATGAAACCAGTTACATGAACAAAAAATCTGGATGTGGTACCATATACAGAGAATGATAGTAAACAATACATTAAGTTGAACAAGGTGTCTGGTGAAGAGTCATAGGGGACTGGATGAAGCTGTCCAGTTTTTTGCTCTTTGCACAGAACTCCCGCATCATAGGAAGAGAAAGGTGGTAGTATTTCTTTGCACTTACAGCCTGCTGCTATATCCACTGAATCCTCTATCAAAGACACTGACAATAAGGAAACTCAGAAAAAAAGGGAGAATGAGTACATGGCTGAAGGATTAATTTTTTGTGCAGCCACTTGCTTCAGAGCATGGATGATTACCACAGCTACTGCTCCTACTGGTTCCTGTTTCTCCTACTTCCCAGTCTATTTATTGCTATTATCTCCCCTGCCTTCTCACTACAAATGCCCTAAAAAATGTCTCAGCTACCACCCTCTACTGTAACCCAGGTGCTGTTGCATATGCATCTCAGCTGTCCCTGCTCCCCAAGCACACTTCACTGCAGACCCAGCTATGAGAAACAAGGTTGAGAAGAGCAGGAAGCTTGTGACTTAAACCACTACACATTAGGGGAGCTCCTTCCCTGTGCCAGAACTCACAACACCCCATGAACCACCTGCAAATCCTTCCACTTTGACCTGACCAGAATGAGGAGAGATGAAAAGAGCACAAGGATGGTCCTAGCATCCAAAAAGAATTTAGACTGTATAGATAGAAAGCATAAAAATTACATCACATTCTGGGACATTATAATTGTCTGTTAAAACACAGCAGCCATTTTGCTTTGTTCTTTAGTCACGCAACAGTACAAGTCAGCAAGTAAAGTAAAATTTTGTGACCAGCTCCAAAATTCATTATAGAAAGAGGCCATACGCGTAACTTCATCTGTAAAGTCATGGGATAGACAGACTTGTCCCTTTTGACTTGGGAAGTTAACCAATCAAATTTTCCTTTCCCCCTTCCACATCCCTCAGATAGTCTCTTATTCTCCTAGGAGGGATGTCCTTTTCTGGCATTTTCTCCTCTCCTTTTGGACTTTTTTCTACACACGCGCACATATACACTCAAAATGCATCTGCTATGCTTTGTTATCTGAGTCTTGTAGCTCAAGCTTTAAGAGGGCTTATCAGAGAAAAATGAAAGATGAGAGATGGAGCTCAGTGGACCTTATGCAGCCTGCTAAAATCAAATGTGAGAGCAACAGACCAGTACAGCAGGAGGTGTCAATGACAGCTGCAAGACTAGAGACACAGACCTGTGTCACAGGTGAACTTTATCTGCAAATCTCACACAGTCTCAGCTAGAGGCCACCTCTGAAACCTCAGCTACTGGTCTCTGAGGCAGGATCTTGCAGTTTCAGGTCATGTGCATTTCTAACTTCAGTTTTATAGGAAAAGCAACTGGCAGTGTCCAGAGATATATTTTTATACTCCTTCACAGAAACATTCAGGTTATATACCAGATTTCATCTGGAGATCACCTTGCAGAGATCTTCATTGCACTTGAGATTATAGAGCTTTGACTTTTATTTTACCAGTCTGAGTCCTCTTATTCAAGTGATGACTATGTTCTTATATCCACCTCAAATCCACAAATTTGTCACTCACCACTGACACATAGCAAGGAATACTGAACACATGCATAGGTTTATATGTGTGGGGCTATTATATCTGACAAATTCTGTCTGGGAGACTTTAAGCATCTGTGTAATCAGTCTGTGAGATAACGCACACAAAAAAAGCAGCAGCACAATTACACAGCCAGACTGAACTGTGGCATTTCCTGATATTTAGTCATTAGCTGTGTAAATGTACTCTTGAGTTAATGTCAATTTCTGTATTTGATTCCCCTTGGATTTGTTGTTTGTTTGTGATTTTCCTTTGAGGATAACATTTCAAAAGGCTAATCCTTACCGCTTGGAAGCTGTGCTGCTTAGAAAATAATTACACAAGAAGCATGCAAAGGTTGTTGGTGTTTGACTCAACAGTAGTCCAACCCTATTATTTTATTCTACTTCCCTGTAACCAAGCTGCCTTTAAAGTAATATATAAGTGAAACGTGAATATCCTCTTTCATTACTCCCTGGACTCAATTTATTTTTCTTTAATCATGTCCTATCTAGTTTGTAATTGTTTTGGAGTGCAGGAAGCTTGCCACAGACTACTTATTTCAAAATAGAAACTTTTTTTTTTTCCTAGTGACATGTTTTCCAAACATTCATATTTCAATCGATTAAAACTTGATTTTCCTTGAAAAAATACAGTGCCTTGCAGTCTGGGGAGGGCTATTTCCATATCAGTTCCAATATTTAATTTTTAGCTTTTTTCACGCTTAAAAATAATGTACTTTTTCCATTGGATGGATTAAAAAACCCCACATACTTACAGTATCAATAGCTGAATTAATGTTTCTAAAACCTTTCAAAGGCAATTGTCTTGTCATAGAAAACTGCAGGGAAGGGCTTAGTAAAATATTGTTCTCTATGTTGGGGCCCCTAAAAAGAAGGAGCAAGAGGGGTCTTGATTAAAAAAAAAAAAAAATAGAAGCCTATAAATGTATAACTCATGTGCTAGTTTGTACTACTTTTTGCGTTGCTGCCTGGGAGACTAATACTATGTTTTATCTTGCATGTACCTAAATGCCTCTGGGATAAATGCACCAGTGATCCAAGGCAAAAGTATGACACTGGTTTTCTTTGCATGTGGATGATTTGTAACATACTGAATGCTGCTTCTTTCACTGCCTCAAGAAGAGCAGTCACATAGCAGAGTCATTCAAGCACTGGAATTGTTTATCCAGACTTTGTGAAGTCTCCATCCTTGGAGTTTTGATGACCCAAGAGGATGAAACTCTGAGCAACCTGACCTGATCTCAGAGACAACCTGACTTTAAGCAAGGTTTGGACTAGAGACGTCCCAAAGTCAACTGCAGGCTGAATTACTCTGTGACTCTGTCTCTCCTCATCCATTTCTAAAGCAAAAACCATCTCAGAGGTTGCTAGATTTGAACAGTTTCAGAAGCTGATAGGGAAATTACTTCTACCCAACATTTGGTGCTTCATTATGGCGGAGGTGTGACTTGCCTATTAGAGGTAAGAGGTGCTGGGACTACTGCAAGAAGCAATGTCTGGCATTAGTAATAGTTGAGTAGTGAGTGATGAGGGATCTCACAAGGTCGAGGCTTCAGTGGTGTACTGCAATGTGTCTACTGACAGTATTTGACAGAAAAATTAAATGAAGAGTAGGTACTAACCCAAATGTTTTAGCAGTAGATCTTTCAAGTGAAACCATTTCACACCTGAACAGATTGATCAGTGAGAACCAAAGTGTCTGAATAGGACATTTAATGAAATTAATTGAAAGCAGAGAGGTTGAGAGAACAGCCTGTAAGAAATGGAGGACACACAACAAATAAACAGTAGTCTGGAATAAATCTTCCTATGAAAGTGCCTGACCTGGCTATTTGCTATGTTGGAGCTTGGGTTCTGGAGTGTTTTAGTTTTTTGTCTTTTTTACTGTTGTGCTAGTTTGGAGGCTAAATAAACTTTGGACTCCTTCCTGGCCTGTGAATGATCTCTAATCATCAATTTTCTCAAGAAGGATTCATGTCCCTCTCCATTCAGGCTAGGATTTAAAACTCTAGAATTCACTGTGGTCAATCCTTAGAAGCCTCAGCTTAAGCTAAGGCATGACAACTTCCTCTTTCCTGGCAATACAAACTGACTTAGTTGGTGATCAACAAGTTAACTCAAAGTACAGTATTTTTTTTAGGACAAATGCATGAAAAAGAAAAGATACTACAGAACAGTAAACGCTGTATGAACACCAAGTTAAAAATATAAAAGTATTGTCTACCATCTGAATAGCTACATGACTCAGAAAAGTATTTTTATTGTGGAGCAAGTTTTAGGGATGATCCCTCACATGAACTTTAGTCTCCCTATAAGCAATGCAGAAAAAGTATCTCCAGTTTTGTTACTACATAAAAAGTATGACATAAGTATGTGCAACAGACTGGGGAAAAAAAACCCCAACATTTCTTTAAGTAAAAACTTCAACACTTCTTTAACTCTGAAGCTACAACCAGCTCCTTTATTAATTATATTCCATCACACTCCGTTTTATTAGACATTGTTGCTGCACCTAAACCATAGTCATTGGAAACGGTGACCCATAACTTGGAAAGGTTACTTAGTGACAGAGATAATTAGGAACACTGAATGCAGTCTGAATACTGGAAATTACTTTTATTATAAAGATGATAACAAATTTCCAGCCATAAGATGTTCCTAGTCTTTACAGTATGTACCTATAGCTACCCACAAATACACACACAGAGAAAACCATGCATGCGTACATGGATATTGCTAACCTGGGTTTTGCCTCCAGAGCGCTCACAAATTTTGTGCTGTCATGCATATATGAAATAGTTGCACCCTGCAGACTGGAACCTTTTGTGAACATTTGGCTTTTGTGTTAATATACCCACTTGCTTTATAAGCCCCCTTCTAAAATTACCTATGTAGCGAAATGATAGGAAATGGAGAAAAAGTCTGAAAGCCAATAAACACAAGATAATAAAAGAGGGGAAAGGATTTTAACTAAAAAGGTAAAAACCTTCATCCACTGTAGTCAAAGCCACAAGTTTCAATAGACTGGATTTCACTATAACTTTTTTTAAAGAGGTTTCAAACGGCATGTCTACATATTACTCCATAACTTCTTTTAATTTAAAGTGCCATTATTGTGACTGCATGTTTTAGCCACTGCTTTCTTGCAAACAAGTTGCCTCCCTCTTTTTTCTTCATTAGAAAAGAAGGAATTGTTCTTAGTTTTGCTCTCTCTCTACCTCCAGCACTCCCCCTCCACCCTTTCTAACCTTGTGTTGCTATTCAATGAAGTCCTTTTGCTTAATGTATTTCTCCTATACTCACTAATGCAAGCATAGTGCAAAGTGCACAAACACTTTGAAGGGGTCATTAACTTTACCAGGTAGAATGGGAAGAGCTGAATTGTCCATATCACAAGGCAGAATAAGCATGGGATATGCAATTCTTCTTGATCTAATATTGGTTTCTTTTAACATTTAGCAAGGGTTTGGACCAGATAATTTCCAAGTATGTCTTTCAACTCCAATTATTCTTCAATTCTAGAAGCTTAAAATGTTCCAGGACTAGTCCTTCCATCATTCTTCACATAGAATAGCACCTTGTTGCACAAGAAAATTCATTCATTTATAGAATAAGCTACTCTGTTAGTGACAGGTTCTCACGAACTCCTCAAAGCAGATTGGATGGGAATTTTTTTTGAACAGAAAAAGTACAATACAGCACAAAGGAAGACAGGACTGCTGTTTCATAGACACATATAGATAAAGTGGATCATGCAGATCACAAAGAAAGTTCAGCACAGACTCAAGCAAACTCTGACCAAGCAAGCTCCAATCCAAACCCTTGACTACATCACATTTTGTAAATCTTACTACTGCTCTTAGAAATGCTCTGAATCAGAAGAGAGAAGAACTGACTTGTCAGATGTTCTAGTGCTGTTTTCACATAAAGGCTATATCCTGCAAGAACCATAACCTAAATATCCATGTGTGAGTGCAAGCAAATGTGTAGAAGCATGTGAGGTTGGCATTGACTGAGGCTGGTCATCCTGAGACCTGGCTACAGTTCATGTGCCACTATGGACCAGTGGGTTCCTTGGAAGGGTGATGTTTGCTCTCATTTTTGAGCTGCTTTCATATGTGATCTTTCCTGAATAAGTGCCTCTCTTTGTGATAGAAGATATGTCTTCTGGTTTGGTATACCTGCAAAGGTCCAGAAGGATGGTTGTGATGCTCTGGACTTAATCCTAAATAAATGGAACTTAATATTATGCCCCTATTAAAAGCAAGTTTTCTTTGAATTCAGTGGATTTCAGGGATTTTATTCAATTTTCAAGCAGACTGTCATTTCACCAGTTTTAAATAAATGCAATGGTTTAAATGCAGTATATTGTCTAAACAGGACAGCGTAATATGCACATACACTAGTAGGTAGGCATTTTAATAATATGCCATATTATTTATTATCCTTTCCATTGTGAGATTAACTGATTATTTTGGCAGTGTAAGTAGATTTTCTTTTACAGAGATGAAAATGGTGCTGGTATGCTGCAGATGGCATCATTTGCCAAGTGGAAAATTTGTTCATGAGATGAGCTAGAACTAAACAGTCTTTCAAACAACTTTCAGATGCTGTTAAGTAATTATTGAGTCTATTTTGTGGAGATAATTTCAAGTATATTTAAGCAATATTTAAATAAAGCAAAAAGGCAACTTCAAAAAAATTTCTTATTAAAAAAACATAGAAATATGACATGAATTAAGTTACTAAAGGCTGTTGTCTTGCCACCTACTACAAGTGAAATACTTAGTTTCCGCAGGAGAAAGGTTTTCTTTGGAAGGAAAATTTCACAAGAATTTCTTCAGATTATTGTAATTTTTAGAGATGGATTTCTTCAGAAATTACCTATTCATGAGATTTTTCCGTATGTTTTCCATATTGAAAAGTTCCTCATAATACAGGAATAAAGACATGTACAAGAAGAACTGTGTAACAAGATAGACAATGCAGAAATATTTTCTGAAAATACTACATAACCCTTTATATTAATAACTGGCTCCGATCTCTGAAAACTGAAGGCACTTAAAGATATTTCTCAGATTTCCAAATTTCTGTCCTAACCAGGAAAAATAATTTCCTTCAGACAAAATTTGTATTAGTTCATATTACTTGTTAAAAACCAACATGCTGAAAGAGCAAAGTATAAAATAAGTATGATATAACTGAAAGCAAAAGGGTGCAATGATCTGCAGACACTGTGATAGAAGTTATAGTGGCTGATACATTAGCAATAGGATGGACTAGAGAGCCTCCTGCCTGGCAGTTCTGCAGAGCCTAGATCATTCTCCCACAGAAGTGAAGCACAAGGTCTGGATTCTTTCAGATCATACAAACGCAGCCAACATGTGATGCTATGTCTCATGAAAAGTAGGAAATCCCAGAAATTAGTAGTCAATAATCTCTAATTAACCCCAAATTCAGTGTTCCAGCCTTGGCACAATGTAAGGTGCCTTTCAGAGGCAATGACTGACAGGCTTCCAAAAGAGGTCTTATTTAGCAGATGGTGGGAGTGAAGACCATTCAGAATGTATTAAAGTTATGTTACGCTGGCAAGGCCTTGTTGTGAGCCAAAAGTCTCACAACTCACTGATTTTAATGGCAGAGCCACTGCCACCATCACTGGAACAAGGATTTCATGCCTTACATATAACATAAATCAACTAATCAGTTTTGTAATCACTTTTGTCATACAGAGGATGTGAAAATAGCCCATCAAACAATTGGTAGCTAATAAAAATTCAAAAGGGAGAACTCAGTAACTGTCAGATTAATTTATCCAAATATTTCAAATTTTAAAACAAATGGAAAATTGGTTTGGTTTTTTTGTTTGTTTGTTTTTTACAAATACCTACATTCAGCAGCTTGTCACTTCTCGCTTTATTGCAAGTTCTGTCTATTCTCTGAACAGACACCTTTGTTACTGGTTAAAGTTTTGTGTAACATTTTTTTCTTTGTATTACAACAGCCCTGTTGAGGTATTATTCATTTGAAAAACAATAATTAAATATGACAGATGAATACTTTGCAAGTATGGATACCTTATCAACGGAGTTATACTTGCCATTTTGGTAACTGATTGTAAACTTGCCTATTGAAGGTACTTATTTTTCAAAAGCTGTTGTTTTCTGTACAGCCCAGTACCTTCCATCAGGGAACACTCCCCTCTGTATCTGTATTGGTTTTCTGTTGATCTCTTTGGACATTCTCACCAAGTAGTTTTTTCTCGGCATGCTTCCAGCTGGCAAACTCTGACCTTCACTAAAGGGTTGTGGAATACTTTTTGTAACTGCCACAACTTTTGAGAAAAAAAAAGAAAGAAAGAATTCCAGAGGAAAATCAAACTTACTCAATGCATTTAATGCTGCTGTTTTCCCAAATAAGAAACAACATACTGACCTCTGAATAATTTAATTCTTTCTGCAGTGATAAGTACAGAGTTGTCACTATACTACTCTTGAGATTGTGACTCTATTAACTTTTCTTTTAGATTAACATGTGTCTGGGGGGGTGGGTGCAATTGCGGCCTAAGCAACACAGCTAACATTCCAAGCCTTATTCCTAAGGGAGATGTATAAGTCACTTCGATGTGTTCATTACTACAATAGCTGACACCAAGTCCAGGGAGACTGCTATTCATAGCAGTTCGTATCTGCAAGTGTATGTTACCATACCTATCAAAGGATCTAAAATACAGAAATGTGTATGAATATCCTGTTCAGAAGATGAATCTCTTGATTTTTCCACTACAGTGGAAAATCATTATTTCTTAAATATCAAAGGCTCAGCACTAAAGGAAAACAAAAAAGCTACTTCCAGCTCTAGGGAATTTGTTGCCTATTTTTGTGAGGCTTCTAGTTAGTCAGCAGCACCTCTGGATTTGTTCTCCAGGATGCATGGATGCAGACTGGGGATTTTTAGAGTTGTTCACACAATAAACTGTTCATATTGTAAAAGAAGTAGCTCTTTCAACAACTTAATCAAAGGGTGCTCTGCTATATGTTGAGGACGAAGGCAAGAAAATGCTGCCTTCTATTGCTCCTCTTTGTGTTACGTTGCAATCATTAGGGAACTAACCATCTCATCACTGCCCACTGACTGTCAACACCAAAACAATCTCTGAAGTCAGTTGTATTGTAATAATTTCCCAGGTGTTTTTAACTGGCTTCAAAGAGGACTGTAAGAAAATTCCCATGTGGCAGAAAGACAAACTACTGAAGGATTTTATGTTGACCTCTATTTTCATTATAAAAAATATCATCCCTATTTTCCTCCATTATCTTTTCTCCTCAAGCTAACATTAAAAGAAACAAACCACAGGAGTGGGTATATGTAATTCACAGTAGATTAATTCTCCCATCAGTTCATAGTAGAGATAAATTTTCTCTCATCCCAACAAACATCCGTAAGAAAAAGTGATCTGTGCTTCCTTCATTGAAAAAAATGACATCAATAACAATTTTAATTCATTTAAAATCCAAAGCTATGTTTCTCAGGTTGGGGGATGGTCAGTCACACCATACTTCGATAATACTGTCTATGGGGGAGTCAGGCACACAGGACAAATTCTCAGCCAGGATAACTCAAGGTAATTCAAATCATTTTGCTGAACTAAACTGACATCACTTGAACACCCTGGCTTAGAGAGGTACAAGAAGCAGTGCTAACTCTGTGGTGAGTTTCATACCTTCTATTTCCATCATAAGATAGTATTTCACTTAAATTTTTTGCTGATGTTCAAACACCACCCTTTAAGGATTCAAATGCCACTATTAAAAAGAATGATCCATTGTCTGCATATCCAAACAGTGAACTGAGATGTGCCACCAAAACCAAAAACATCTTTGCCCACCTAATACCAAGAGCAATATCTGGCAACTGGGTAAGTGCAGCAAAGCTTGCCTTTAACTTGCCCTTCTATGGTCCTGATATAGTCTCCAGTTGGAAAATAGGTGTAATTTATTGAATTTAGATAATAGATTAATTAATTTGATCAGACTAGATATGAGTTTAGAACTTTGCAAAATATTGAGGGTTTTTGTTCTAAAGTAATCTCCTTTCACACCACATTAGGTCCTAAAAAGCATACACAGAATGGAAAATTGTTTGTAGATATTTGACGGGAATCCTGTTATTTTCATTACTATGATCATCACACAGGAAGCCACTGATGAGCAGACAGAAACAGATGTCATTCTTTACAACATGTCTTTTCTTGGCAGGACTATTGTATCCACTAAATCCAGCTGTCTGGATAAACCAATGCCAAAGTATGACAGTATGAGGAGGATTCAAATTTTTTTTCTTCCCAATGTTACATGATTCCTGGTGGTATGCCATACAGACCTGGCCAGGAAAAAATAAACATCCTTAAGGCTGGAATAGAGGATAATTAATAGAAAGTTAATGTAAAATTATGATTTTTTCACCTACAACTTTATCTCGTTATTTATCCCATAGCTGGCCAATAAGTACTTGTTACTGTGACAGACTCACACAGTGCTCATGATAATGTGGATGGGTTCTTCTAATTCCATGTTACTCTTCTGCCTACAGCTTTTACACTGAGCTGCAAAAACAATGGTTATGAGGGTCATTGGGAGAAAACCTTTGCAACTTTCAATTTCATGACAACTGGCCTGGCAATCACATTAAAGTAAAAGAATCAGTCTCATTTATCAACAGTGAAGTGCACAGATTTCATTTCTGTATCCCTGATTAATGATTTGCCAGCTGATTCCTTTCTCCATTTTAAAGTCACTTTCCCTTCAGCTGGAAAACTACTGTTTTTTCCTTCATTACACCTCTATTCCTGCAATAATTAACCTGCAGAGAGGATAACACCACTGTCTGGAACCAAGCACAGCTGCACAGAAGACACCTGGTTTGCAGGTCTGGAATCTAGGGTTGAAGATGTGTGACAAAGTCTCGTTGAATAGTAGTTGGTTTATTTGTTTTCTTTTCCTCTCAATTTGTCACTTATGAAAGGAGGTAAATTTTGCAAGACACTTAAAGCGCTCAGAGAAACAAAGGATGGTCACATGTCACCCAGATTATGTCAGGGCCCTCAACTGCACCAACAAGCTATTGCTTGTTGTAAACTCTTACCCTCTCCTTGGGCACATTACTGGTCGCATGTACTGTGTTCCAGCTTGCCTATGTAGCACAGCAAAGGTGCCACTTTCAGACGGGGGATGTTCTTGTAGGTCTTCTTGCCAAGAAAAGCCCTCTTATACTGCACTGTTTTGCCAGGAGGGTAGCAGTAGAGGAACCAGGCTCCATTAGTCATGCCCGTGGATCAGAACACAAAAATGAAGATAAGGCATGAGTTTATTACTCCGTAGTGAGCATAAAAGCTTAGGCAACCTCCATGAAAACTTCATGCATCTGACAGCATCATGCTTAACACTCAGGCCAGTAAGCATGCTCATTAGCAGCTGAGGGCCAGAAGATAGCTTGAAGACCATGCAAAGATCCATGCAAGATGGATAGCCAAATCTAGAATAGTCATGCCTTAAGCCACTAAATAGAATAGTAAGGATCTACTAGGGATCCTATTGATGGGTGCCTAATATAGGTCAGAGGAATTATTCCCTAGAGCACACTGCATGCATAACAGGCTTTATCACTGACTCCAAAGGGACTGGAGAATGGTTGCTTTAGATGCATGCCTCTCTAAACATGGATGACATTAATCCCTCTACCCAAATAACTTAAAGTGAAATTGGAGAAAGCAGGCTAGCAGCTCTCTGATCTGCCAGGTGAGATTCAGGCCTGATCTCTCGGATGTTGTCTCCTAACTCTGCTTCAGCATTCTGTTTTGCATAACACCATGTGTTTGTAAAATTGGGTGCTGAGAGATGAAAACCAGGCACTGCTTGTGACAGGAGAGGCAATCACCTAGATCACCAAGAGCCATCAGTGTTGTGGCTGAGACGCTAAAGTTTAAGCTGACACACAAGGAATTTGTGAAGAAACTCTCATAGGAGAAGAGGAACCATAAAAGATATTATAAATAAAGCTGAATAAAGTCTTTTTAAAAACCTGTAGATTTGTTGGATTATGTAGTTTGAAAGTAACTCAGGAGTACTCAACAAACGCTTTCTTCTAAATATATATTTTTGGAAGTAACTCTTCAAATAGAAAGGTTTCAGCTCTTGAAGTGACCTGTTTTTATGTTAAAAGTATTACCTGCCCAAAACAATGTTTCACTAGACCCAGAGCAAAGTTAGACAGAGGGAAGTTTTGCCAAGGCAGTCATTTCTGTTTTACTTCAGCCCAAAACAAAGCTGCTCCTTCATTATTACTTTACGTAACTATCCTAATACAAATACCCACAGATTACTACAAACCAGATAGATTCATACAAAAATTGGTAAGTGTTTGACAAATAACGACTCTATTCCTCCTCTGCCTTTTATCCCCTCTGTATATTAGTTACATTGTGGATGTCACTGATTTCTGAACAGACAGTTTGGGATATGCAGAAAAATGACCACTGAAGTTCCGTAGAAGTTAGTTCTGAAAAATAGGAAAGGTCTCTACTTTACATAGCATTTTGGAAAGTTTTTCTATATTAATAGTGGGTTTGCTTTTGTTTTTCTTTTATAAACCATTTAATTTGCTCCAGAACAAGTTCAAAAATAAAAGCTTTACACAGAAATCATTGTGTAGAACTGGGAATGCACGCTGCACCATTTGCTAACTTCTGTAAAAGTATAATTGTCTATTGATTTTTTAAAACCCCACAACACTCTTAAAGGCACAACTGGAAGTACATGTTAAAATCATCCAATACTTACTCTCATTATTATTAAATTTCCATTTGCTTTGCCAGATTTTAAACATTTGGCAGATATTTCACACAGCAGGCGTCTGCCATTAACTGAAGTTTTTGAAACTTCTCAGGCAAAATGTTCTGTATTTTTGAGGGCAGATCTAAAGGATAAAAAAAGTACTGTTTGTGCCATAATAACAAAATGGGAATTTCTTCTTTTATAAGTCTAGTTTTGGGTTAGTCACTTCGAAATTTTCTGGCAAATAGAAAAATATTTTTTGTGTAATTTATGTTGGTCTGATGAAATCTGCCAAAATTTTTCTAAGGTGAAGCCTTGGAAAAATGGTAAACAGCATCTCCCTGACTGAATTTCAAACTCATTGAAAAGGTCAGCTGAACTTGCACGCTCTGTGGCTGCAGCTCTTGGACAAGCCAAGGCTTTCCCTTCTCCTCGAAAACAGGAAGCTTCCTTTCTTTTTTCTTGAGGTGGGGGAAGAAGGCTGTAGGATTTTAGAAGATCAGTATCTTGGTTGCAAAGCTATGCACCCAGAAATGAGAAAGTACTGGATCATAAATCGCCTTTGGTATTTTTTTTGATCTCTTTCGGGAAGGACCCAGTTCAGACAATGGAGCAATGGGTGCACTACCTGAACAGCCTCCTGCTCCATTTCATCCAGTTCTAGCATTTTGATGGGTCTTAATCACACATCCACGCTGTGTATTGGATGAGAACCTTCCTCAGGGTACAGGATGTCCTAGCTCTGGGAATGAATCAGCACTAAGGCATGTAGGCAACTGCTGTCTTTGCACCACTGCTTTTTATTTGTTCAAAAGCTGAAAAGCATGAGGTAACTGAGGCTGGCATTCACAGAGAGGGAAATGGAGTTCTTATGTGAATGTTTCCCCAGGAAAAAAAGATGATATAAAATCTACTGCATAGTTTCTTTGTGGTTCTGCCCAAACCATTTAAACTGAACTTTTCACAGAGGTCACTAAGTGCATGCTCTTTATTCTCTAGGTACTTGACTTGAGACCTAAGGTCTGATTACCAAGGGAACTGAGCAGTTACAGCTGCAGCTGATGCCAATAGCATCTGCACTTTGAGCCCCTTAAGAGTTATTCAGAGCTTAGTATATGGAGAGCAGAATCTCAGATGGTTTGATTCGGACAGCAAGAATCAGTTATTTTTTGCCAGGTTACTTCTACTTGCTGTGGCTATCTCTAGCCTTTCTTGTGAAAGCATCCATGCCAACTTCCTCACCACAGAAATGCTCCTAGAGGAATCTCACTAACAGATCCAGAGATAAGACTTCAAGTGTGTTCTGGAGTTTTAAGCCCTCATTGGGGTGCCCACACACTCACAGCATAGACTACCTGACCTTAGGATCAACTCTAACCTGGCTCGAGCTGCAGCTCTCAGCACCGATTTGCATTCTAGGTGGAAACCCACAACCTCATGCAGTGCCCCAGTACTGGTAACCCACTGCACTTGGTCTGTTCCTACAAGAATGCAGCATATGAGGGGAAATACAGAGCCTGGCTTTTAAGGCTAGGTCACACTACAAAGCTCCTGCAGGGCTATTATCAGGACTGCAAAGACATGCCATTTGTTTCTTGTTTTGGAAGGACCGTCAAGCAACCATAAACTTGTCATATGAACTCAGAAGCAAACATCTACTCAGGGGACTAACCTGGGAACAGTGCTCAGAGAACATAATATCTAGATGAGTATGTTCAGGATACATGAGATTCTGGAGGTTATTTGAAATGGGACACAGTAAAGCCAATTTCCAAACAGCTCCATCAATGGAGACTTGGAGGAAGAAGACCTGGAGCGGAAGAAGCATTTTACCTCACTGTAGAGAACATGCAAGATTTTGAGGACAAACAGCCAAAAGTTTGGGAGCATTGTAACAGAAGGCCCCTTTGGCTGATGCAGAGAACTTTCAAGGGGTAACAGATAACCAGCAACCTGATGTTTTCTGGTATGTGGATAATGCAGCAGAGATCCATCTAGGAGCCTGTCCTGTGACCTGGATGCAACCCAGGCCCTTAGCCAGCCAGGTACACCTGAGATGTTGTTCATCCTTGCCAAGCTGTGAGAGACATTCTACACTTGTCAGCAATAGGAGACAAGGTGAAGGGACATTGATGGAGGTACATGATCTTGGACAGCATTAATTTATTTCTGAACTTTCCACACTAAAGGGATTGTCAGTAATCAAAAAGCCAGCTCAGAAGTCTTATAGCTAGAGGGAGATCCATGACAGAGTTGTGAGGCACTTCTGGACAATGCTGTACTCCATTTCTCTCCCCCGAGACTAAGCTTCACTTGTGCTCTAGAGATCTATTTAGAAGGATAAGCCTGAAGGCTACAGCTCAGACTGAGTTTTGGGTTAGATAAGCTAGAAAACTAAAGTACAAAAATCACTTAGTTCTTAAGAGTCAAGGCAGCAAAGCTGAGAACAAGTTTGGTCCACCTGGCTATAGTTAGTCCTTTGGCAAACAAAAGAGGCTACCCTTATTGTAAGGCTAAACCAAGTGAGAGGATAAGGAGTTGTACAGACAGAATATGGGGATCTCCTACAATAAGGAGGGACTTGCCAGGTGAAAAAGAATGAGGGCTGGCTGGAGCAGCCAGTGGGCTCTATTGCTGAAGTAACGTGAAGCATAAGGGTTCAGCATACGGAGGCTTAACAGAATGGTTAACATGCAAGTTCAGGAGATGACTGTAGAGGCCAGTGAGGACACCTGGCTTTGTGTCCCTCTAAAACAACCAGAGAAGCAGGGCTGAAGAAAATGCTTAGGATAGACATGGTTATGTTCAAAGTTAGCAGAGATCGTTGAAGTATCACCTTTATCTGTAGGGGGACATAGGTCTAACTTGAAGACTAACCCTAGCAGGAATCATCTAGCAAACCTTGTAGCTGTTTAAAAGACCATGGCTAAGACTGATGACAGCATTACAGTCCAGGTCAGCAAAGGCAAACGAACTGAGGCACTGGCTGTGCTCAAAGGAGACCACCAGGAAAAGATGCATAAAAGACAACAGATTAACTTTAGCTACAGATTGGAGGTGCATTTTAGAGTAAAGTTAGTTGACAGAAAGCTGAGATTTGAGAATGAATGTTAGGATTTAGACCAGAAAAGGCCATTCGTTTAATATATTTATTTACTTTGGAAAGCACATACAGTGTATGTTAGTATGTCAGTTAAATGACTTGGCAACGTTTGCTTCTGAGGATGAAAATTACAATTTGCAGAACTAACGTTATGCAAAAAGGTTTGACTAAGATTGAGTTTATAGTTGGAGCTAGGATAATGCTTGTTTGGAAAGGTAGTAACTTATATAACTTGGGCAGAGGAGGTGGTAAAAGCCAGTTAAGTACACATACATTGTTCAAGCTAAGAGGGGTACTTGCTTTATTACAATTAGGACTAACATGTAAGTTAGAGAGTGCAAGTGAATTCAGGGCAAAATTAGGGCAATTACTATTTCACCTACATCCAAAAATAGTCCCCCTAAGTTAAGCCACAGAAGTGCTTAAACCTTTAACAATATTTTTAATTCTAGGTAAAGGAAGTTACAGATAGTTTTCAATTTATAGCACCAGCAAATGGGAGGGAAATAAAATAACTTTTTAATGGTTTTTAATATAATTGTTACTAGGTTGACATAAGTATACAATCACATTAAAGATAAGTCTCAGCTGGGGAAAAAAAATAAAAACAAAAACAAAACAAAAGTAACACAAACCCCACAAACAAGCCACACCAGCAAAACCCAAAGAGCAGCAAACCAAAACAAAAAACCTCGAGGTCTCAATCAGAACAAATTGATGAAAAATGGCCTTAAAGCAAAGTTTCTGCCTAGCTACACCCATAGCCATCCAAACCAGTCCTAGCACTACATGTCAGAGAACAGTTCACACCAGCCCTGATCTCCAGCTCATGCTCTATTTTATTTCTTTTAGTAATATCTACCCAACTCTTTCTTTCAAAACTGATCCTACATGGCAACTACCAAGGGCTAGATATGGGTATTGGTATCTGAGAAACATGCAGCAGCCTCCTTTCTAGCCCACCCATCTCTGTCATCCTCTGAATTGCATGCAGGCAAACAGAATAGCAGTACTTGAATGTTTAGCCATTCAGAAGTCGGGGTTAGATTTAGATTTAGGCGTAGGCTTCCATGAGCTGAACAGCAGGAGTAAGCTCTTGTCTGATAGACCCTGTACTAATTTGGTGACTGGTGCAAAGGGCCACCTACATACTGTCATGCAAGAAGTTGTGGAGGCAAAATCATAGCAGCTTTTAAGCACATTCAGAAGATTTCAAGTAGGCAGCAGGAAAGCCTGTTTATATGGTACACAGAAATGCAAAGGGTGTCAGGAGCAGAGGACATAGCTCTCAGCTCTCCCCATCACAGAGGTGATTTCTTACCCCCAGAGAGGATACGGCTTCACTTGCTGACTGTGTCTCCTTCCCACTTTTATCTACCAAATAAACCAACTTTTCCCAAGTTTCACTTCCAATTCACTCAACCAAAGAATGCCTAAATCAGTTCTAATTGTTTCCAATCAGTTCTGCAACAACAAAATAGTGAATCATCAATGTCTGGATTAATTCTCAAATACTCCAATTCTAAAAATGTGTCCTGAATTACTCAGGTAGTTAGCACACTTGTTAAAATTAAAATCTAATTGTAAATAATGTAATCAAGGGATATATCACTACTATTCTTCCATGAAGGGTGAACAATGCACAGTTAGATCCAGCCAAATGAATCAAGACAAGCAGAAATTAAAAAAAAAAAAGTTCGAGGGGTGAAGGCATTTCACATGCTCTTGCAACTTACTATATACATGACTGAAAACTCTTGCCAAACCTTATCAATGAGAAAAGTACATTAAAAAAATTATAAAAGGAATAAAGTTTAATAAAATATATGGATCATGTTACCTTTTGTACACGGGCATTGATCCTGAAGCCACTTCCGTCTAACCTGACAAACAAATCCCCTAGAAACAAACCTACAAAAAGAAACACTCGTTCCCTACACCAGCATTCAGTGAGGAGGCTTTAAAAGAGAAAACGCTACCACTAAGCCTAGTACCAGTTAATCAAGCACGTATTTAAAATTTTACTTAATTGCATATGAAAAGGATGTGACATACTGGAAGTTGGTAAATCTTCACCCAGCTATCTTGGTAAGTTTAATCATACACACTAAATTTTTCTGCATATATATGGCATATTTCTGTGCTTTTTTTAACAAAATATTTTCTTTAAAATTTTTTGCTGCTGGGACATTCTACTCATAAAAGTAACTCATACATACTCATAAAGAAACTCAAGTTTCAACTTACTAAAAAAAGCTTGGTAAACTCAGAAGTTCACAAAAAGCAATACTTTGAATTAGCAAGCTTGATGAAATATATTGTTTCTAATGACTATAAAACAATCTGATGAAACTATGTAATTAGACAAAAGTCATATTCAGTGTGTGATATTCAATAACTCAAGAAAAAAGTCAGCATGTTTGAATACATACATTCTATTAAAGTGCCCAAAAGAAGTCAGCAATCATGAAAAAATTTAAAATTCCTCTAAACAGACAAGGGAAGCTGAATTAAAGAGATTGAATTAGTAATATGCAGCTGTAACTTGAAATGTCAGACCAGTTTTAGAGAAACTAGTGACCAAAATACTTTAAAATAGAGCCTCATGAATCACAGAACATAAGATTATTTAGTGATCAATCACCAGATAAGTTATTTTAATAAATTGCTGCCTTCATTATTTGATTACATATATATAATACTTACTACAAAATACTTCTCCTGCTGAAAAGCAAGAGTGATTAGACTCACCTTACATAAAAGATAAATTGTATTTACTTAAGCATTCAGCAAGTAATTAGTATTTGTATGTAAATGATTTTTCAAGAAGTCGGAGTCCTGAGAGCTAGGGACTTCATTTTTATCCTGTGTACAGCAGTGTCATAATCTCACTTATTGATGGGGGAGTGACAATGGGAAATCAGGCAGCTGCAGAACCAGATCACACTCAAAGTCATCAGCTTTTAAACAGCTTGCTGAAATTGGGTCCTGAAACTGTTGAAACTCACATTCAAGCAGAATTCAAAGTGCAGGCAATTGTTTCTGTACTAGTGCACACATCAACATTATTTTATTTAGATTTTTTTCTTCTGCGTATTTTCCCATATAAAAATTCATATGGCAAGTTTCTAAAACCTTTTCTGATCCTTTTTCCTAGGTACCCACAGCTGTAAGTCTTCATGCTGCAAATAAATAATGGAACAACCAAGTTCTAATTCTTCTCCAGATCTGGTCAAAGAAACCTGCATCAGCATGGAACTTCTGAACAGGGAAGCTGATCTTCATAAAGAAAATGTTGCTGTGCCTGGAAACAGCAATCCAGAAGATGTCTTCAAGTCCTGTGAAATGCAGACAGTATCAGTTTGTGTGGATGCCACCATGCCTCCATGTAATCATATTCGAAGACGAGGTTATACAGAGTCTTCACTTCCAAAGCTTTGTGTGGAGGAGTGCACCGGGAGCAACCATACACCTTTCCAGTTTGACCGGCATGCTCTTGCCAGAATTTCCACTTCTCCAACTTTAAGGCGTTTAAGGATGGCCTCTGCCTCACAAGCACTGTCATTTCAGGACTGCTCTGACACAGCTCAGATGAATCAAAAGGAATACACTGGCTCTCTCCACCACATTTGTAAGAATCCACCTCGGTGCACTACAACTTCCTCATTGTCATTGCCTTCTTGTGTCCATGCAAAACTACTATCTTCCAAAGCCAAGCCTGAGACAACTATAGGATCTCCAGAGTCTGCCAGCCCCAGATCAAAGCTGCCAGGCCAAAAAGATTCTCTCAGCATTGGCAGTCCCAATGAGACACTCCAAAACTCTTGGAGAGCCAACTCTGCTACGCTGCATAGGAGTCTCCCCTGCCCCAGCCCTATACCACAAGAGGCTGTCCAGGTAAGAGTAATAGGATGATGCAATATCCTTTTCAGTCCTGCATGTTCAGTGTTGGTCCATCATGGCCCAGTGCATAAACAAAACCACAGTTCTTAACCTGAACTGCAGCCTGGCCCATTTTCCTTTGATAAAACAGACCAACTTCTATGCTCATCAGGAAGGGAGATTTTTCCTTCCAAATCAGCAAGGGACAATGGTTCCAACCTTGTTCCTTGGTGGACAGGTTGACCTAGTCCACTCCTGCATGTGGCCACTCTCCCACCTCTGTCCATTCACCCTGGTAGGCCAGTATAACTGTTTGTGGGTACATGAAAGAATAAATAATTTATCCAGTTCTGGTTTTGGTTTTAGAAGATTATTTTCCTTCCAGGGACCTTCAGCAGGGTTCTTCTTAAGACAGAGTCATTCTCTATCCTGTTTTACTGAATAACATTACTAACTCCAACAAAACAAAAAATGAAGTCATCCAAGATGGCTGAACCAAATTTGAGATTTGCTACTACCAAAGGAAGAGGTCTGATTCCCTTTATTTCTACTTAATACTTTCACTCACGGGCCCCTGCCATTTTTATGCCCAGCTCCATAAATGAGCAAGCAATTGTACAATCTTTTCTGAAAAAAAATAAGAAACACGTATCCATTGAGTGCCAGTGTCAGTAAAGAGAAATAATCAAGGGAGGAGCTAGCCTACCATCTTTTCTTGCAGCAAACTACCATTTAGCTGTCCCCCATAACTTCACCCCAAGGAGAAAAGGAGAGGCACTCCATAAGCCATGTTTGCTCCTAAATCTATTCTCAAACAAGAAGTTAAATTTGGACACATGCTTGAGTCCATCCTTACACAAAGCACCTACACACACATTTCAGTGAACATGGATGGTTTCAAATAAGTGTATAGTTCTTTACTAACCAGTTTTGTGTCACAGACC
>JAVSBS010006413.1:33716-50978 GCA_033124195.1 Coracias cyanogaster | reverse complement strand
CGGTGCGCGGTGCGGGGCCGGGGCCGGGGCCCGGCCCGGGCGGGATGCGCACACACCGGCCCCGCCGCCCGCAGCCCCCGCGGCGGCGTCGGGGAGGAGCGGGGGGGGCTGCACCGTTCCTCGGTTTCGCTTGTCACGTGAGCCCTGCTAGCAATCATCGTTTACGTCACCCTGGCAGGGAAATAATTTGTAGTTTTTCTGTCATATTTTCCATTTTCGTCGAGATCCACCCTGGCAGAGGTATACCAGCAAATACCAGAGTGTAGCGAGAATAATAGAGGAGAAGCTTAAGCTAAACGATTTGCCTTAATTGGGAATGCTTCGAGCTGATAAGAGCAAATTGGAAAGTCCTAGTTTCCTACTTTTTTCTTTTTTTTTTTTTTTTTAAAGCTGTGACGGTACTCGAACCTGATAAGTAACGTCAATAGGAAAATTTGCATTGAATGGGATAGGAGCTACATCGAGTAATACTTCTTTTAGAACAGCAAGCAAGCGCCAAGATACTTTCTGGTGCTATTTAAAAGGATAGCAGAACACATTTTTTCATAGATGTTTGCATAAACCTTCACCCTCCCCCAGTAAAAACTGACTCCCTGTCTTGTTTCTGTTATTATTTACTTAGCATTAACAGAAGAATGGCAGAAATCCGTGGAGAAAGAACACTGAAAAGTTGATACAATCTCGAGTTCAGCAAACTCTGAAATTAGCAGTTGCCAGAACACACTAAAAGCAAACGGCAGCTTTTACGAGGACTTGGCTTTGTC
The DNA here is from genome assembly GCA_033124195.1 of Coracias cyanogaster. Taxonomy (NCBI): domain Eukaryota; kingdom Metazoa; phylum Chordata; class Aves; order Coraciiformes; family Coraciidae; genus Coracias; species Coracias cyanogaster. The sequence goes on along the minus strand of JAVSBS010006413.1, from coordinate 50,214 downwards.
GCAGAGACGTAGTTATGAAACGTGCTCATTGGTATGCATGCCTCATTTTTTATTCTTTTTCTATTTTATTCTGAAAAAAAAAGAAGTCTATTTTTAACTAGGGACAAAAAAAAAAAAAAAAAGCCCGGAGAAAGGGAACGAGAAAATCAGTAGGGTGCATGTGCTTAAACCGGCTCCTTCCTATGATTGCTATCGTTCCCGGCTCCTGTCATCCCTTTTTTGTCGCTCCGGTTGAGTTTTTGACGCTCTCGCTGCCTCTCTCCGGCGGCCCCGAAGCCGAGCAGCCGCCGCGGGCAGCAGCCGGCGGGAGCCGCGGCTGCCCCCGCCCGCCCGGTCCCGCCGGGTCCCGCACCAGCCCTGGTCGCGGGCCTCGACACATCTCCCGGTAACTTTCACTGTGCCACCATGTTTCTCCCCCCCACCCCTAGCTTTTTTCTTCTTCTTCTTCTTTTTTTTCATGGGCGCCGATCAATTATTCACAAGCACATTTATCTCCCCTGCAATATGGAGAATTCATATTCATATCTCTGTTTTAGTGGCCTGACACTGATTAATGTAATATGCACCGCGGCTCCGAGCGCAGCCCCGCTCTATGAATCATGCACTATAAAGTTTCAATCGTCCTTGTAGATGAGACTATTACAAAGCGCGCAGGGCGGCGGGGGCGGGGAGGCGGGAGCCGGCGGGAGAGGTGGCTCCGCGCCGCCGCTGCCGGCCGCCGGCCCCGCGTTAAACAGGCTCCTATGGAAATAACCCGGCGACTGAGGGGGGACAATGCCGGCCCGGCATTAGTTCCGCCCGGCGGGGCTCCCCCAGAAGCGGCTCCTCCGCCCCAGCCAGCCCCGGCCGCCCACCGCCGGCCCGGCCACGGGGAAGGGGCCGCCGAGGCATCGCCTCGGCCAGGCAGAGGTGGGAAAGGCCGCGCTGGGCCCACTGCCGCGCCTCAGAGGCGAGGGGGCCTGCCCAGTGCCCGCCATGTCTGGTGGGTACCCGGGGCGGGGAAGGGGCTCAGGCTGACCCTGTCCGCAGAGACCGTGCCCCTGCGCTGTGGCTGGGGAGGGAAGGCATTAAAGGGAGTCTCCATCGCCTGGCTAGCTCCAATGCTGACTTTTTTTTTTTTTTAAAATAAATTTCTTTGTATTTTAATTTTTTTTTAATTTCCAGATGTCCTTAAAAGGCAAGGTGTAAAGAATGGCTGGGGCTGGTGGAGGCATTCTGGGCAGGCTGTTGGCACACAAGCAGCGCAGGGAAAGGACCAATGAGTAATGTGTGCTCTGAAAAAGGGAGCCTCAAAACATGGGCCCCAGCGGGCATCCTCCTTCCCCTCGCCCCGCGCTCAATTCAGGAGTGGAGCCCCTGCCATCTTCGTGTTGTGCCTAAGTCCCATGTTTGGTGCTGCCCGCCTCCCTGCAGCCTGCTGCCAGAGGGAGGGGAGCCCCAGGCCCACATGTGCCACTTGCAGGCCCCAAAACCCAGCTGCCTGCCATGGGTCGGTCTGCTGTGGCCTAAACCAGCTGGGGCAGGTCCCCATCGGCCTGCAGGAAGTGGGAGGCAGCTGTGGAGCCAGACCATTCGGGACCACTGGTCCCCCTCTGCCAGGAAGGGCTGCAGGGGCAGCCGGCAGGGCCTGCACCCGCCACTGGCTCTGCAGGGGCTGCCATGAGGAGGGACATCAGGCCCAGTTTCAGGCTTCAAGCCGCCAAGTTTTAGATTTCAGCAGTAAATCTTACCTGGGACTAACAAATCAAGTAAAGCACTGGAACATGTAATAAACAGGGCCTGCGTGGCGTGTTTTCCGGTGAAAAGTTACAGGAACGGCTCCTGGCGAGGTTGGTGTTCCCCATTGTGCGGTGCCCCCATGCAGTGCCGTTCATAGCTTGCCCGTAAAACCAGCCATGTGGACAGGAATCGCTGGAAGTACCAGGAGACTGAAAACCCCCTAGAAATAGGTATTCAAAATTTAAGACTTCAAAAATATGAGCTCTTAAAACTAAACAATGTACTTCTGTGAAGAATTAATTTACTTAAGTCCCGTCACCATTATTAATATTAGTTTTGGCTTCTCTTTTGTGTATGTGAAGAGTATACATGCATGGGTGTTTGTAAAAAAAAAAGTGGAAAAAAATACGTCTTTTATCTGTTTTTACTTACTTTAATTAGCATTACAGACATCCTTCACATCTGATAGCCAAACTTTTTTCCTAACATGTTCCTTGGGAGTCAAGCTAATGCAAAAATGCAAACGTGGGGCACACACCAAGTCCTGTTAGTGCCTCTCCTGAGAGAATAGACAGCGCTGGCGTAAACTCCGTGCAGAATTAAAGGCGAGTTTAAAGAGTAACATTTATTTTTATTCCAGATTTATGGCTGACCCGTAGATAATTAAAGGTTTTATTTTGAGCTGTTGGCCCCACACAATACATTGTCCTTTGTTGCTGCACAAGTAGCACTTTCCCTGTGCTGCCTACGGTTCAAAAACAATGAAGCAATCCATTTATTTTGTTGGTCAATTGTGGCACAAAGTGAGGTGGTCAGTGTGGAAAGTTTATCACTGTCTTGTCCCTTTGGAGGAGGCAGAGCATTCACACACCCTCTGCCCCAGTACACAAATGTCAGTCTTTTTGCAGGCTGCTGTTTTCCTTTTGAAGATGCCGATGGTGTCTCTGATCCACTAATCCATTTATCCAGTTTCATGAGTGCATTGGCTGAATACACTCACAATAGCCTTGCCCAGCTGGAAACAAGAAGTCAGTGAGTGCAGCCGGCACACCCACCAATGCCTGACACCGCTCTCGGATGAGGCTGGAGTGCTTGTCTCAGAAAAATCCCCCATCCCAGCCCAAAACAAACCCCCTGGAGCCCCCAGCCTGCCGTGATGTGCCCAATGCTGTGATCTTCCCCTCCCTGAGAACAAGAGGTATTTTTAGCACCGTCTATAGCATGCTACAGGGCTGTATTATTTTCATGATATTCGGCTGTGTCAATGGGGGTTGAAGCACACTTGAGGAAAAAAAATGCCTCCAGGACTCTGCAAACAAGTGCACATTAAAGAAACTGGTCAGTTGCTGCCAAAGGGGAGGGGGCACAAGAGAGGCAGCAGGCAACGGGCTTCCATTTGTGTTTGGTGCCGTGCCGTTACTTGCCAGCTTTTTATTGCATTTAAAATGTATGTTTAATTACCAGTGTTATTGGTAATAACAGAATGCTGGAAAATATTAAATACATTTGTGAGCTTGTGTGAAAAAGAAGTTAAAAGGTGTTCGGTGTACAGAATGTTAAAAAGATCTCACAATGAAGTGATTAACATTATTATGAATAAAATTAATCACGCATTAACTCGGCAGCTCAATACATCTGAATGCCAAATGTTGCACAGCAGCCCTTTCCCCTAAACCCAAGAATTTTGGATGCAGTAGTGACCCACATCAAACACGCATCTATTAGTAATGGCAATGTAGTTATGAGAAGATATTTTAATAATGTACATTTACATTTAAGGCAAGAGAATAAAAGGGAGAAAATAAATTGGGGGTATTTTGTCAGGGTTTGTGGGGACTGGTAGGCACATAAAATACACTGGGAAGCAGTCAATAGGGGCAACTGTTTGGAGAAAAAAGAAGTTTATGTGGCGCTCATGGAGGCAAACAGCAAAGTCCCCGTAGTAAAAAAATTCCAGTAGATTGCACTTAGCTCTCCTTGGCTCATATTAGTGTGCTCATTGTTCTGGGCAAAGCTTATTAGGTTTTGAGATGGGAGCTTACCATTATTAAAATATCCACTGTGTCAGATAATAAAATGTGATCTTTCTCTCTTTTTTTCTCTCTCTTCCTGTGTGTGTGTGTATGTGCGCGTGTGTGCGTGTGTGTGTTTTCTAATCTCTTGCCACTGTGGTTTTGGGATTATTCCAGCAGGCTGTACAAAGGGAAGCAAAGGCATCTGAAGTGTCACTCTACAGCTGTGGCAAAGTAACAGAATTTCCATTTTGTTGATGCTCCCAGCACATGTGTGCAGCAGAAGGTGATATCAAAGGAGCCGTTCTTCCTCAGTTCTGCACATTATTTTTCACTGCTGTGGCGAATCTCTCTGAGCTCCGTGAACCAATAAAACAACGGTCCCTGTTTGAGTTGATATATTAATATTTACTGAGGATTTGCAAGGTCGGGGCTAAATGTCAGCAGATTGCTGGGGCAGTACTGTGGGGAATAATTAAACAAATCTCACAGCAGTTCAGCCTCCTAACATCTTTATTAATCTTTTTTTTTTTTCCTTCCTGAAACAGTACACTGAAATATTGCTTTTTCAACCTTAGTGAAGATTTGAGAGAAGTTTAATAATAAAATCCTGGATTGGAAGTATTTGGTTTTGACAGCTTCTTGGCCCACTCGCCTACAGATGTTAGTTGTGAAGGCTATGATGTGTGAATTATCACCAAGCTGCTGGGATTCTCACCTGCCTCTCCATCAAATTCATCTTGACCAGTCTGCCAAGCACAATAATATTGGTGCTATAAATGGAGACCCAAACTGACTTCATTAAGTGGTGGGTCCACTTCTCTAAGGCAAGGAACTGGAGGAGCCCAGTTCAGTATGTGTCTCCCTTAACGTGATTATAGCATGCACTTTAGTACAACTTAGACAATTCTCTTTAATAAGCTTCATAATTAGTGTTGGGATGCCTCATTACAAGTCATTGCCTGTAGCAGTCCTAGGCCAAACAGCCCTTCTCAATCTGATTTTATTTATTTATTTATTTATTTTATCGGTCAGCAGGAGCTGTCTAGAGCTTTTTGTTTGTATAATGGAGACTTGCATTAAGCCCCCAGTGTAAAAATACCACAAGGAAATTAATTGCTTCTGTGCAGATTCACCACAGATGTGTCCTGTTATGGGGAGTGGTATATTTCTGACATTGCTATGCTGCAGTGTGCTGGCAAAAAAATCAACCCCAAAAAAACCTAAACCCTAAACTCTGTAAAAGCTACAAATGCAAACATATTAGCATCCATATAGATTCCTTATGCTGTAACTGAAAACAAGGAGATTTTTGAAGTCTGTCAGAGCCTTCAAGCCTTTTTTTGAAATAAAGTGGATTTTTTTTCCAGATTTTTTTTCTTTTTTAATACTCAAACCCCGCTAATAAAACACACATGGACACATATTCTGCTTGGTACTGGCTGATAAATGTGCTACTTAAAATAACACACACAAGGAGTGCGGTGACTCAACGCAATAAGAAGGCTGACACACAAAGCCGCCCTCAAGGTCAGTGGTTTGTTATCTATCACTGTTGGTCAGGTTGTGAATCACAGCTGCAAGTTTCAGCAAGTTAAGGGGAGGAGGAGCATTTAGAGTGCTTGCCCTGTGGAAAAGAAAAGCTGAGCTGGTGGTTTGTTAGCTGCCTCTGAACATCACCCTGCAGCTTCTGGGTAATGCCCATTCCCCTGTCACTAAAGCAAAGCTGGAAAATGCCTTGATCCAGATATGAGTGCTTTGATTTACTTGTTAGAATTCAGGTGGAAGGGTTTAGGGTTAGCAAGTCCACCACTACAGAGCCTTGTAGCACTGCCCTCTCGTAATTTATATCGATTTCTTTCATCTCAGTCCTTGTAAACTTTGGTTTTAACTTTGGGCTGATCTCTCCGATACAGTTTCATTTGCCTGGTGACATCACTATTGAAAATCGAATATTAACAATTCACCTCACAACAGTTACAGGAACAAAAGTCCTATTTAGAATAACATAACGTGGGAGCTGTGGCATGGGGCTAGAAATAACTATTTGCGTTCTACATGTGTAATTGTGAAGGGGATTCATCCATCTACTAATTCTAGGTGCTACAAAATGAAAAAAATAAGCCCATAAAACCAACAAGCATCTCCTTTACTCAAATTCAGGATGGTACCTATCTGATAGCGATACAGTAGCAGAAGTCATGAAACTGCTCTAGTAATGAACCTCCCAGATTAGATTTTCGGAGTATATGTAACATGAAAAGTTCACAGGCACGTGAAATTTCTGTATCCATTCCCACTGAATTTACATGCAGGCAACACTTCACAGGCCTTAATAAATGTATCCATACGTTAACTGCAAGTGACAGTGAGAACACATAAGTTACATAAACAGACCGATCAGTGTTCAGTTTTAGTATACTGCACTTCATAGGATTTTATACCAGCTGTTTCACAGCAAAGGGCAAGATAAACTGCATCGACTACTGCACAAAGTCTAAGAATAAGTTGGGGGTTTTTCCCTTTTTGCTGTTTTTTTTTTTGTCTTTTTTTCATTCTTATGCGTCAGCTTTTGGTTCTACTACAATGGTAACACTTTGCTCAAGTATATGCATTTTACCTTCCTTTTAGGCTATCAAAGAGCAAACAGTTCAGACTCACAATCCCAGGGGAAGCGATTAGTATTTTTCTGTGCCTTGCAACAGCAGTACCTGGAATCCTGTTAAAAATGGCTCTGTATAACATAGAAGAAAGCCCCTGTCCTAGCACAGGTGAAATTGTTCTAGATGACATCTGCTCAGAATGGAACAAAGAAACACCACCTTTGTGAGAGCAGCAGAGGATGGAGGCCCAGAGGCAGACAATTGGTTTCCTCAAGTTACCTACTTTGTTTATGGCAGAAATGAGAACTCAAGCTTGAGAACTGGGGTTTTGCTTGACAGAGACACAGGTGTAATGGGATGTTTAAACAATTTGCAGTGAATTCAGGTGAGTGGTGGAGCCATATCTGCTGTTCTAAAACTGCATCCACAGCCTCATAGTATGTTCACCACAGCATCAACTCCCATGATGTCACTGGAAACTTGACACTTTTTGACTCTTGTATATGAATTTACACACCAAAATCCATACGTGGTTACATAAGTGAAAGCAATCTGATATTAAAAAATAATATCTATTCTTGCTGGATTCATCAGAGCAGCTTACCCTAGAAAGGGTTGCAATTGTAAGGAAGGCCTTAAGGTCAAGGTTTGGTTTGGGTTTGTTTTGTTTTTTGTTTTTACTTAATGAAATAGTTTAAAATTACTCCATGTATTTCAGTGGTTAGAAATTGATTGAGGAACCTATTCTTGGTCTCTTCAGTTTGAAAACCGTGTATATTAGAGAAACAATCTAACCTACAAGATGATGCAGTGTTTTGGAAAATTGTTTAATAAACAGTTATTTTATGAGAAAATTTCTAAAAACATCAAGCAAATCCTTCCAGTTTTTGTATAAACGGATAAATAATTTACAACTTCACATGCAAAGCTATGTGTAAAATAAGATAACTTTAAAAAATTGGAAGATCAGTTTAAAAAGAGATGGTAAAATTGAAAAATACTGTTTTGCAAAGTAAGATTATGGTAGATATATCCATACATACTGTTCTCCTATACACAGAGAGGAAAAGGGAAAATGGATATTTTCTTCATCCGAGACGGGCATGGTCTGTGTTGCATGAGGGAGCAGAAGACTCGTGAGGATGGATATAGCAAAAATACTGCACTGCTTCTTCAAATGTTGGCAGTTTGGAATATGTCTGAGAATATGAATTAAATAATACTGATAAATGCCACAGAGGACAAAGGTTTTACACAAGGAGTTGTTAAGAACAAAAGAGAACAAAGTAGGCTGTCATTTTGAAAAAAAAAAAAAAAAAAGTGGGATAAAATGAAGAGAGTAGTGTGATGGTGCCTCTGGCAGAATTAAAATACAGACTAGTGTGCTAATGGAAGGGATTAATATCTTTTGAGGGGAATGGGATACAGAAGTGTACAACATGTGTGCCTCCTGTGTCTTACTTTCCAGAACCTTAAGGTGATAGTGATGCTTTAATTGAGCATCTCCCTTTGGAGAGAAGTAATTTGAGGGAACATATAAATTCCTTCTCAAGTTACATTTTCTCTGCAGTGATCTTACTAACTTTACAAGAAATGAAAGCAGTAGAACAGAGGAGGAAGCGGAAACCAATTCATGTCACCAACTACTTTTAAAAAAATTTATATGACCTTCTACTATTGTATATGTGTGTGCATGTGTATGTTAGAGAGTGAAGAAATTATTCCCCTGGGCCTTGGTCATAAGGGCCGTTCTGTGAGTCTAAGTGATTACATGTGGACAAGAGGTAAGAGGAGATGATTTACTGTGAACACAGGAAATTTGTACACTTCTGGTAATCTGTGGTAAATCCACCAGGAAGCTAATGAAGTCTGACCTTGCCTTACATTTTGTGTTGCTGCCATTTGGGTATGAAGATGCTCTCAGAAGGAGTGTGAAGGCTAAATTGTTGGGCTCCTTGAAATGCCCAAACACGTGGCTTTCTTAGGAAGGACAAGTCCTACAGTCTGCCTAGGACCTCCTTTACCAATTTCTGCAAGGTATATGGAGGATCAGAGAAGCATAACAGAAGTGCTGTTGTCACGAACAAACTTGTTTCTCCCGATTGCTTTTCCAGTGTAAGTGATATGCACATGTTCTGGTCTCACTAGGCTATTGGTTTTGCTTCTTTTTTGTTGGTTGGTTTTGATTTTGTTGGGGTTTTTTTTCCCTTTGGCTTATTATTTGGCTTGTAGTACTTGAGCCTATCTAGCCGCTTAGCAGATTTCAGAAACTGATTCAGTTTTGTCACATCTCTGTGGACAGCACCCGTTGATAGCACGTGATAGCCGTGCCCGCAGTGCAGGTATTTTAGGTTTTGGGTATGATCACCAATATAAAACACAAGAGTTCTCACTTGCGTCATTGGCAAGTGGCTCTTATCATTGGAGCTGCAATCTGCTGAGCCTCTCCTGACAAGAAACACTCATATCTCTGGGCTCATTAACCATGGATGTTGCTTCAGTCAGTTGCCCCTGAAATGAAAGGGCTGTGACTGAAGGCTGTTTGTGTAAGTGTTCGTTGGTCATCTTCATCACCTATTCTCTGGGCCTTTTCCTGGCTTCAATAATTTATCTTGGTTCTCTCTTTCTTCATCCTTCCTTTCAAATAATCTCTTCTTTTTTTCTCCTCTGTACCCTCTCATCAGGTAGGAGGCCTGCCCTTGGTTGCTGTAAGAACAGGCTGCTGTCAGCAGACAGCCTGACTATTCTGTCCTCTACATCAGACCTCCATGCCTAGCTCTACTCCCCTTCCCTCTCCATCCCCCCCCCCCTTACTTGAAAAAATGACACTTTTAAACTTCTTGTGGAACTGCAAGGAAAAAAAAGGAACCCAATGTTCCAGACCCCTTCACATCAGAAAACATACTTCTCAACTCACTCTCAAGGGTCTATGGATGTCATTTTACTGAACTTTTGGAGAAGGTAAGCAATGGGATGCTGCTCTGAAACTATCACTGCAAACATCACAGCCTGTTATCCTGCCCAGTCTTCTGCTAGTCTTGATCCAAGCAGAGGAATACAAGAATGTGGCTGTTGTGCCTGACAGAAGCTGCTCCTCGCATCGGTCTAAAAGGATGGCAGAAAAATGCTGGCTGTGTACCTCCTAATCAGAAGAAGCTCAAGCTCTCATTGCTGATCCCAGGGAGAACTTCTTTTGCGCTTGACAGTCATCTATTTCAAATCTCCATTCACTGGAATGAGATTTGACACTCCCAGGTCTTCTCTGAGAGACCATTAGTCCATACTTGAATGTGCAGAGGTTCTCATCTTCCAGGATCAGAGCATGTTCATGCAGATCTCATAGGGAAGACAGGGAAAACAGGAGTAGAGCTAAGGGCAGTCCCAAAGGACCTCAAGTCCAGAGACCAAACACATGTTATAAAGTACAAAAATATTTTATTGTTGTCAAATGTATAAACCTGATGTGCAATTCTAACCAGATCAAGCTTTGGGCTCTTTGCCCAGTTATTCATAAGAAAGTGTCCAGAGTGGATAAGATTGTGAGATTCTCCTGGGACACAGCTCTTGATCTCATTATTTTTTGTTATGTTTGATAATACACAGTTCTCTGCCAGAGGGAATTCTGGGCTTACATCCATGTTCATCCTCATGTTCAGGCAGCAGGGATAGGACTAGTTAAGTGTGTTGTGCATAAATCAAGAGCCCCTCTGAGTGATGGGGAAACTGTGAAATCTGGTCTGAAAGTGATCTCCATCCTTCCCTCTGCCTTTTCTACAGAATGAAATCTATCTTGGAATTTTCTACTGTAAACCTCTCTTAAAGATTTGATCGTCTTACTTCCTAGAGTCGTTGAGGAATTTCCTTGGAAAGTTCTGAAACGGAGCTTGTGGAGTGAGAATCAGCACAAGACAATTGTTCCCCCTCGCCTGGTGTAGAAAGATAGCCTAATATCCCAATTTTTTTTTTTTTTCAAGTGACTGGAGGTGTAGCAGGATTATATCCTATACAGTGTGAGGGAATAACTGATCAGTGGAGTGCTCACTGATATGCGGAGGAAGAATAACACCTAGGTGCATGTAGGAAGAGGTTACCAGCTTGGAAGCGTGGTGCTGGGCGGTGAATATCTTTGGGATAGTACTCACTGCACCTAGGCAGTGATTCCAAACAAGCTGAAGTGGTTACCTTGCTTGATGGGAAGTCCCTACAAAGCAAATGGCAGGAAGAGGTCACTCACAGGCTTACGTGCGTGGCAGATGTTTTGCTGTTTGTCCCTGTGAAAGGGACAAAGGGGATGTGAAAGGGCTACATCCTTCTTTAGGATGTATCATTTTCTGTCCCATTTTTCTCCTTTCTGTTTTGAGTTTCCAGTTTGGAGATCTGTCTTCCCATCTTTCGCTCCAAGAATAGAATGAGCTGCGTGGTAGCCTTTTATGATGGACCTTCTTATATATAGCCCCCTTCCAAGCAGAGCTACTGCCTTTAGCACAAGCTAAAGCTCTGTCAGCTTTTCTTCCTTAATGTGTCACTACTTTCTTCTCTGCATTAAGTTGATTTGGTCCAAATTGTCAGTGCTCTCTGTACCATTAGAATTGCTGCATCTGACTTACCCAGACCACACTCCTAAAGTAACAATCCAGATTTTCCCCTGATTTCATGATTTCTTGGAGATAGCATATGGTCATTTACTTGGGTGCTATACTTTGAAATAAGATGCCTATGTGTGCCATGTTTTTTTTAAGAGATGCATTCTATGTGCAGAAAGGAGGAATAGGTCATGACATGAAGATCTCATGGTCTTGTGCTACAAAGTCCTGTGAGAGTGGTGTGGGTAGGCTTCGACTCTTCAGGAGAGACATTACATGTGAGTATATCCTAAATATGTTTGATGCTTCCATGGTTCTCTCCCACCTATTTTCCTGTTCAAGCAACAACATGCCTACCATGCCCCAGAGAACATTTCAAAAGCAAGTGGAAGCAGCAAGGGAATTTGGTCAGCGAATTTGCTGCCAGGGCTGCCAATAGAACCAAATCCCAACAGGACAGTGCAGATCTGGCTTTCTCGGTTGGCAAGTTTCCACTGTAGTAAGAATAATTAATACTTTGGATAAAAAAAGAAGGCATAGAAGAACTTCAGAGGGTATTTGTGCAAGTTTTGGCAAAGTTATGTGTTCAAGAGCATTTTTGTTCTTGAGAGATACCATTTAAATAGATTGTCATCTCAAGCATCCTTCATTCCCATACAGATAGTGTTCATGGAAACAGTAATCTCTATTTTAGGTTCACAGAGCTTTATAAGTACACCCAGGCTTATTGCAGCAGCTGAAAGACATTCAGTGGTATTCTAATGTGCAAGACTTAACAACATTTTATTGATTTTGTTTGGCGTGCCATCTTTACTCACACGAGCAACATGTCAAATACAGCATCACCGACTTCCAGGTGTACTCATAGGAGATGGAATAAAAGATTAAATCCCAGTAAGTTCTTAGGAACATACCTCGCTATTCTAACTTTCATTATAGTAAAAGTCTTACACAACTGTTATATTTTGGGGTGGGTGAGTGAGAATTTTTAGGTGACTGAGGAGGATGTGTGTGAGATAAACAGGACATTTTTCCTTCAACTGAGAGAGGATATGTATTTTCCCACTTCAGAAAAAATGATTTGTATCTATTTTGAACAACTGCTATCACGGGTCACAATGATGTCCTATATATTTCAGGCTACAGGCAAAGCTTGTAATAATCCTACTTGATTATGTGATATATTAATGTTATATTGATTATGTTATTGCCTGTAAATCCTGTTGCTTAATAAAGCTGCAGTCATTTTGCAATAAAGTTGTGTTTGAAGTCAATTAATAGCTGTCTGGGGGCAATGGACAAAGTAGTAGGGATATTGGTGTGAAGTGAAAAACATGTTACTGGGACTTCCAGTATGAGACTAGAGAATACAGATGCCTGGATCCAGTAAAAGAGAAAACAAAATATGTATATTTAGCCTCTGTTCAGTACACTGTTCCACAGTTTTCTTTTAGGTCCAACAGAAAAAGCAGCATTGTGCAAAGCATCTGCACATGAATACAGGGCAGGATAATATTTGATTTAAAAATACAAGTAAACGATAACTGCCAATATTGAGACCATGTGAAGGCAAAGGAACAAAGCATACTTTCATTGCTAATCATGTTAACATCAAAGTTTGAAGAGTACATTCGTCTATTCAGAGGAAATGCCATCACACTTCTGACGATCACATCTGCCACTAATATCATCCGGCATGTGGTCAGGTCTCTGTTCTGACTTTTATCTCTCTACCAAAATTTCATGTCTTGATTTTAACATCTGATGCTAAATTCAGGTCACTACAAAATAAGTACAACTTTTATTTCTTTTCCACCTGCATTATGTGTTCAAGAGATATATTTTAAAATCAGTACATAGTATGAAATAAGTACTATATTTTTTTCTTTTTCTTTTTTTTTTTGGTTTTCGCAAAGCCTTTTCTAGTTTTAGGAGGTTGTTTTGTTCTTTGGATGGTTGGTTGTTTTTTTTTTTATTTGTTTGTTTGTTTTTTGGGGGGGAGGGGTGAGTAATGGGCTTGTTGTTTGTTTTTGTCTTTTGTTATCTTAGAAAACATTGTGTTAGACCTGTCTGAAATGCAGAGGTCCGATTTATCACTTCAATACTCTACTTTCATGCTAGAAATCAATGAAGCTTCATCTGTGTAAAACTGGAGTAGTGCACTCACACTCCATATATTTTTAACCCAGAAGGTTTCAAGCATTGATTCACAAGTCTATGAAAGCCTGAAGTTTCACCTTCCCTGAAGTTTTATCTCCACAACATGTATCTGGCTAAATATATCTTGATGGCAACGTCACATAAACACGTTTGAAAATTTGTAGCTGTTACTTTTTAGCTCTGTCTCTAACATTAAAGATTTCTTGCTTTTTTTGAGGGGATAAACTACAGACCTCTCCCCTTTACCTTCAAGATGTTTAAATGAAGAGAAAGTGTTTCCACAGACATATTTCAGTATCTCTTTAAAGACCTTCTCTATTCTCAATGCCAAGGCTTTGCAGCTGCTACACATAAATAGGGGGAAAGGGAGTTCCCTGGTTTTAAAGTTGTGGTGGGACTATTCAGAGATTTCTGAGCAGATGAAACAAATGTGCATGTAGATAATTTTTCTTTTGTGCACCAACATAGCACTCATCTTTAGGCTGGGAAGTATAAATTCTCATTTCAAAGATAAAACAACACAGTGCTGATAAGGAAGTAGAAGAATAGGAAATACTGTATTTCTTTATACAATAAAGAAATCTTTCTGGTTATCCTAATGCAACACTAAGAATGTATTTCTTTGGGCCCTGTAAGAGGTTCCTTAGGTGGACTCTAACAATCCTGTACTGCTTTTCAAAGCAAGGAAGAAAGAAGTCTAGCATATAGGTCAATATTTTCCTAGGAGCTAGAACTGATTGTGATGAACAAAGGCTATGCATATTTTAGTTTTGTTAGTGGTACACTGTTTACTAAGTCTACTTCCACAATCATTGTAGTATCAGCTGGAATAATTATAAAGAGCTGTTGGGATTCTTTGAGAGTAAAAAATACACTATAACACTTTCACTGAGTCCTTGTTGCTTCTTGAATTAAATTTGGTCTTGTCAGGTCTTTACCATGTCTTTTTTGGCAACTTTTTACGTTTCCTCTCCTGTTCTTCCTTCCCATACCTTCATTTTCCGTGCACCTGCACAGATAGTCATAAAAATCCATGACTCACAGAAGATAAGCACTTCCAATAGTGGCTTTTCTTTTTGTCCCTCAGATAAAATTTGTTAAAAAATAAAAAAAGGAACAAAATATTTTAAACATTTGTTTTTTTTCTTTTAATCCTCATACACATAGTGTACAAAGTTTTAGTAGTTATTTTTTCCTCTTCTTTACATAGCAGTGGTTAGCTTACACACACGGAGATCTCTTTTGCTGTACAACCAAAACCAGTGAGTATAAAAATCATATCTAAGCAATGGTAGTTGCTAGCTGCAACATCTTAACAGTGTTACTGGTTGAATAGCTGACATGTAACTAATTTGAAGTAGACATGTAATACCTTGGTTTTCTAGTAATGCTGAAGAGCTACTCCTTGATATAAGCCTAGCTAAGGTGGTTTTAGTAAAAAAAAATATATCTTAATTCTGTCAAAAACCAAGCTGGAGTGCTACCTATAACCACCTGCTTACACCAAGTAAAAGGTCAGATAATAGAGTGACAGTTTTCATTTGCCAAAAATTACAGGAATACCATCTTAATTTGAAATCTCTCCAAATCCTCTTATTTAGCCTCTGTGGATATAACTAAAAGTCTGACTCTGATAATTAGGGTGTTAAGTGTATTTCTGCTATTGCTATTGTGACAAATATATTATCAAAGTTTTATAGTGGGTGTATATGGAAGCATTTTTCAAAGCTTTTAAAAATGATGGAAACTACAGCATTAGAGTGTTTTAACTGTTCTGTGAAGTTATCTTTTTTGAAGTCCAGGTCTTGGTAGATAAGTGCTTTTAAGTGGTTAAGTAAACAGTGTGGTATATCAGTTTGGAAAATATTTTAATTTGTTGCAATTCTTTAGGATTAGCTTCTATCATTACCTTTAATTGTACATGAAACAGACAAATATTATTCAACATTGCTTTCAAGAAGTTTCTGCCATTGATATAAAATATTTTAGATGCCAGATTACACTTCAGAGATTATTATCTAAGTAATATTACTAGAGAGTACAATGTAACATAACAAAAATGACTTATAATTTTGATCTTGTGTTATGCTGAGGTTTTATAAATTACCTGTCTTGATCATGAGTGATCAATATTTGTCTTACCAAGAAATAACATGCTAAATAGACACTAATAAATTTAAAATTAAGGTGATAAAACTTAAAAGTAGAATAATTGAAAAGGTAATTGTAAAACATATTTTACTTCAGTGTGATATTTTTGCACTCACCCAGAGATCTTGGAATACATATACTCTTTACATTACTCTTTCTGAGTAATTCTAAATGTTAATAAGAAACTTACCTTTGCTGACATTTTCTATTTGTCATTGTAAAGTCATCAAGTGTGAGAGAATGATGAAGAAGAAATGTACTTGCAAGAAATGTACTGGGCTGGAAGTTATCTTGGCATACTGAGTGGCTTCCAGGTGTTACTGGAGAAGCCACCCAGTTGGTGGCTTCGATGGAGGACTTCAAATACTGAAGGAAGGAAATAAAGGTACAGTATGTCCCGATAGCTGCCTGCTGTCACCAGCCACGTGACAGTCCATACTGCGTAACCTGTTCTACTGTAGCCCTTAAAACAAGTCTGCCCACGTGACTGGCTCCTCAAGTCACTGAGTGTGTCATCCCTGTGATCATTGAGGGTTCTTGGAGTAGGCAGGGTTGCAAGGATGAAAATGGGAGTTGTTGCCAGCTCTGACTGGAGCATGAAGGACTTCATATCAACCTTCTGAATAAAGAACATTTCCCCAGGGTCCAGTCCAGCCTGGGAAAGATGGGCACAAGCCTGCCCCATCAACCAAGTCTTTCCAGCAAAGACCTGATGAAAAGCGGCCATACCAACTGCTCCAGCAGTAGAAGCGTGTCTATGTTTAGCCCAAATGCGGGGCTAAACTATAGCAGTTGCTCTATCACTCAGTGAATTCTCCCCATCCGAGAAGGGGAACTGGAAAAAGAAGAGGGGGCCCACGAGTTGAAATGAAAAGGGATTTAATGAACCAGCAAAACTAATGTTAATTCCAATGCCAACATGAAGTATACAAAGTTATACTCAGCCCAGTGAATGCACAGCAGTCACAATAAACAGGAAAGCAGTGCTCTGAAGAAGAATGGTAAGCAAGACCCTCTAGGGATGGAGGGAAGGAGGAAGAGAAGAAACAGCAGAAGGAGCCCCCATCATCAGTAAACTTTCCGCTTTAAAATGAGCATGATGTTTACAGTATGGGGTGCACCTGTGAGCCAGTGTGGGTCAGCTGCCCTGGCTTTTGCCCTTCCCAGCTTGAGCTCCTGGCTGACTTGAAACGGCTAATGGTCATTGTAAGAGGTGATGGATGGAAGGTGCAACTTTTAGATATTATGAGTAAGCTTTCTCTGCAAGGGT
>JAVSBS010006413.1:18807-32285 GCA_033124195.1 Coracias cyanogaster | reverse complement strand
TGCAGGGATTTTTTGAGTTCTCTGTTTGTGGCGATATCCAAAACTCAGCTGGACCAATTTCAGTTGGTCTTGTTGGACCAGCTCACCTCCAGAGGTTCTTTCTACTAAATTATCATATGACTCTATGGAAAGTGTTTAGGCTGTTGTCACAGTGCCAGAATTTGATACATAAAAAGCAGGACTGGACGGTAATGGCTAAGTTATACTTACCAGCTTACAAATAATGGGTGACCCTACCTAGTGTTTATTTAATCACTGCTGTGGTCAGAAGTACTGTGCAAATTATCTACTTTTTAAAAAGTGGTATTATATTGATTATTTTTACCTCCTTAGGAAACATTGTTATAAAAATCTTTATGCTCCCACAAGTCTTTTAGCAAAGAGGATAAAAATAAAATTTCACAGCTGTGCTAACATTAGGCCCAGACTGGTTTTAGTACATATTAAATACAAAACGTTAAAATAACTTTAAAAGCCTAATTTAAGCTGACAAAGGCAAAGAAATCAGAATTTGGAGGAAAAAAAAAAAAAGATGGAAAGGAAAGTAACCTCTCTTTAGACATATACACACCAACTTTCTTAAGTTTTCTTAATAAGATTTTTATTTCTTTTGGAAAAAATATAATGTCCTTGGGACTATTAGGGAACAAATAACATGGGACCTTTTCCAAAATAACCTATTGTAATTCATGGTTTTTGTAAATTTAAAAATATTAAATACAATTACTAAACCCTAACATACCAAATTAAGGATATTGCTTTTTATATGTTTCAATTAAATTCTTTGGAGTTTTCATACTGGGAATATTGCATAATGCAAAACTTAGAATAATATATGCAGTTAAATGCATTCCTACAAAAGCACTTAAAGGATATTCACAGCAGCTTCTTCTCAAATATAAACAGATCTCACTCATTATTTATTTTGGGGAGAGAAGTAGATCAGGAAGTTCAGCTGGTTCAAGTATATTTTTAGAGAAAGACAAACTTTCAGGAAATTTTATGATAATATATCAATGGGAGTTGCAGGGGCATCCCATGACTAGTTTGCAGGAAAATTAGGACAAGAATGAAATACTGTAAAAATAGCATAATTATTGTGGATTGTTCTGTGTATCATTTCTACCTTCTAGGTCTAAAGGTACCTACACTTGCTGCAATTATTTTGTGTGTGTGCGTGTGTTAGATATTCTGTATATTTAGCAGAAAAGATGGCATGACTGACAATTTCCTGTCTTATTTGTGCACTACAGATACGTAAGCATTGCAAGACAGATTCGAATTCCTTTTGAAGCTTACTTTTGTGTTGGAAAGCATGTACAGAAATGGTATACACCATGCACAAATACAAACACTATAGCTTTGGAATAGGGTATGCTAGAAAGTAGATGAAGCTTGATCTGAGGACACCAGTTGCAGACATCTCTTGAGCAGTTTCTGATGTGCTGTACTGCTTGGTTTTCTCTGACACTTGGTATCTAGAAGAGGAAGCTGGGGTCTGAAGTGTCAGCCTTTGTTATCATAAGGTGAGTGACCTTTGAAAAGAGATGATAAGTCAGGGTCTCCTAATAATTTATCAGTAGAACATTGTCTCAGAACTCCCCAAAAGATCTTAGATGTTGTGTCTTGCTGTATCTTGTAATCTTGTGGATATAGCTTTTTTCCTGCAAGGAAACACCTATTTTGATTTTCAAACAAAGGCACACAATTTTTAGCCAAGAGGAAAAAAGTAACTGCATATCTTAAAAAATATGTTCTATAATGTATTAACATGTGATAGACCTACATTTAACATAGAAGATGTGCATATTGAAAGAAAACAATATTAAAGAGAAAAACTCCCTATAAAAGCTAAAAAATTCTTCAGTATTCCACTTCTAAGGGCTCAGCCACAGTCAATACAGACAAAATCGTGGATTTTGTTTATTTTTCAATACGGGCCTTAGGAGGTTAAAGAACTGGTTGTAAAAAAGGTACAAAAGGAAAAAAACCTATGAACTAGAAAAAAAAAATCCCCCTCCTGCTCATCTGCTACTTCCCCTTGAAGACTCTTGTTCTACTTGAAAATTGTTTTGCCACCTAGAAGAGGTCACCTGATGTGAGCCCCTCTCTAACCACTCTTACGACGTTATCACAAGTTTCGTGTCTGTGCACATCAACAAGTGACATGCTTGTGCCAGCTCTCACAGCTGCAGGGAGGACAAGGATCAATTTAGAACATCAAAAGATGTTTGTGGCTACAACTCCAGTGTCCCTAGCTAGTTTGTGGATTGTGTTTTTCATAGACCATATCATGGCCATTGTAGTATGAGATATTTGTCTATGCTAGACAATCCAGAACCATTTGGAGCTAATCTGGAAAATCTTTGCATCTAAATTTGATACTTCAGTGAATGACTTAGAGGTACTTTTTTGTTTTAACAATTAAAAATAACAGAAATCAAACCAAAACAACAACAAAACCCCAAGCACCCAAACAACAGGTGAGATGTATATATGAATTAATGTGTATATGAATTAATATGGGGGGGAAGAGAAAATAAATTGATGATTTAAAGAATCATTCAATAGACATACTCAATAAAAAGGCAGAATGTGTTACTTTCCTGTTACAGCAAAGTGTCTGAAAATTGAAGTATTTCTATTGGCATACTCGGGGATTT
Organism: Coracias cyanogaster; assembly: GCA_033124195.1. Taxonomy (NCBI): domain Eukaryota; kingdom Metazoa; phylum Chordata; class Aves; order Coraciiformes; family Coraciidae; genus Coracias; species Coracias cyanogaster. Next base: position 29,622 of record JAVSBS010006413.1, on the reverse strand, counting down.
ATAACAATTGTTTGATGTTAGTTTTTTTTCATTTCCCCCTCCCACATCCTGAAAGTTTGGAAAAACACAACAACCAAAAAGGGCAAATCAGCATAGCAAGGTCTTGGATATTTTTTAGCTGTCCATATAAGCATATCTTGTGTGGTCTGATATGAAGTTCAGTGTGTAGTTTTCAAAAATGTCAAGCATGCACATGATTTATAAGTCCACATAACTTTTCAGTTTTGACAATTTTACAGAAATCACCCAAAGGCCAGAACAGCAATGGACATTCATACCTACTAGAAGATGTATTTTACAGTAAATTGAGCTTATGAAAGGAAACCAGTTGAAGATACTACCTCACAGGCCAAACTGCCCATAATTTGTTGGCGATACTCTAGTTCTGTTTTGTGGAAAACATACATATTTATCTAATAATCTCCCTTTTCTATATTAGTACATCACTACATTTTAATACTTTTTTCAAGCACAGATGGTACCACTCTTTGTCTTGTACCAAAGATGGTTTTAACATACAAATCATCACACTGGCTTCAATGAAATCCTTTCTAGTAGTGGATACTACCTGGTCATCCTATGTGAAGAATACTGGTTTTTATCTTTCTGTATATTTTCCTGTAGAGGATTTGGGTCTTCCCTTACATTCTCCTTGCTCTCTTTTGCTTGCATATAGCCACTGTATGCTTTACATAGTTTTCTCATATAATGACTCCATAGAGCAAAATGAAAAAATTAGGAATAAGCACCTATACAGTTGCAGTCTAGGCAATTCTTGCTGTAGCCATTGCCTACTCCCTCATTTCCCAAAACTTCAACAGCAAGTCAGCAGATTTATGTTTTAGATAAAAGTCACCTAATTGCATTCTTTGGTTTGAGAAAAATAAACTTACAAAAAACTCATCTGTCTTGACTACAAAGTGAGTTTACAAAAGAACTTGAGTTCAGAAAAATACTAGACAGGGTTCTGAATAGTTTTATTATTGCAATATTTATATAAACTACTTTTAAAATTTTAAGGACTGTTTCCCTCATCGTACATTTGTAGCATAAATATCATCGATGGTGGTAGGAATGATACACTTGTTTGGAAATTAAAACCTTTAAAGACTTATGGAAGCATACAGAACTAGAAAAAGAATCCCTTAAAGGAGAAATACATAATTAATGAACAGAAGAATCTAGAAGCTTTTATTAGCTGATTGCTAGTTCACTTTTTTAACACATCAGTGGAGAGATGGGTGTTAACTTTTGATGATCTCACAGTAAGCTATATATATCAATGTTGATATCAGATTCAAATTTAAATATATGTGAACATGTCCTAAAAAAAAAAAAAAAAGAAGATTTTTGGAGTCATCTTCTCACCATTCCAATGTCTGTATAGACAGTGAATTGAATTAAACCTACTTCACTGAGAGATGGCGTTGTATAGGGACTTGTATGTTTGTTTAAGTAAAGCTATTGTTCTAGCAGATATACCCATGATTTGATTGGGTTTTTTTTTTTCAGTGGCACGTTCTGTTATCTGTCTCGACAGAGGGCAGAACACTGAAATTAAATATTAAAGTGAGGAAATGCATTTAGTTCAACTGAAAATTCCATCACTACAGAGATAAATACCTTTTCTAGTTTAGGCATTTCTATTTAGGCTTACTGAAAGCAAAGGACTTTGCTTTTGGAAAGTTCAGAATTAACGAGTAAGCAGATAAGCCAATTTCTTGAGACAGAATACTCTGCAGCTACAACTGTGTAACTGTGACACTGTAGCTTATTAGCTAAATGTTGCCGCTTTAAAGGAAAAAAAAAAGGTGAAAAATTGCTACATTCAACACCCGTACAGCTAAATCCTGAATGCTGATCAAATAAGCAAATTTCTTATGTTTAGTCTGTAATAACCATGATGGGCTCCTCTAGAGCTAACAGGGTTAAAGCCTCCAAGCTGCTTGTGTGAGGAAATCAGAGAGGCCAAACTTAAGAGGAAACAGGCTTGAACGCACAGCGATGATAGCAGCAGTTGTATGGTGTGATCAGCACATTGCGGGACTGGGCTTACAGTGCAATCTTTTGAGAACTAAATGAAATAAAATTCCTCCAGGAAAACCTTCATAGTGTTATCCAATACATTGGCCCCAGAAAATTCATAGACTGTCTTATAGCACCTTTGGTCTAGATCACATACCAGTTTTACCCTTTCAGTTATGCTCTTGGCTATTGAACTCTAGATCTCTCAGTCACGTGTCAAAATAAATACTGTCTGACAGCTAAAGAATACCTTTATCATCCCCCGTTGCTCACTGACTTCATAGAAGCATACCTTTAGTCTTCACAAGAAAAAAGAAGGCTGTGATCTCAATATTTCAACACTTTTATTTACCTTATCTGTAATATAATTAATAGATGACTGCATAAAGATCAAGGTGGCTATCAAAGAAAATGAGACAGCTTCATATGAAACTTGCTCTTTTGAATCAGTCTAGGACTCTATCAAAGCATGTGTGATAATTTCATGTAAATCCCGGTGTTCTGAATCTGTATCTTTTAACCTGTACATACCATTTTTAACACACTACATTTCAAAGACATTCAAAGCTGATCTAATTTGTATTACAGAATTACATTATAATCTGCAAGCAGCACATCATACTGATTTCTTAAAATTAATGTGGAAGCTCATTATAAAGACATCTGCAGAGGGCTCATGCAGTCTTTCTCAAAAATACAGTGACTTAAAACAACCACATTCTGTATTTAATGTACACCTTTTTCTAGCCAGTCAGATCTTTCTCTGAAGTCTGTATTTTGAAATTCTGTATTTTGAAATTCTGTATTTTGAGCATAAACCCAAGATCAAAATATTCACTGGCATGCAGAATTGCTATTTGTAAAAAAACCTCTGATTTTTTGTTATTGAAATATATTTTTAAAATTTACATTTTTATTTATGAGATGGCTAACTAAGGAGGTTGGTCACCATAGTGGAAGTGAGTGCACATGATGGAATGAAGTAAAAAGCAGTAACACTAAGTAGAGCTATTGTAAGTGGAAGTCTCCAGTTGTATTTTTCCTAACTTGTTTATGTGATACCAGAACAGACTTTTCAAAATGAACCTAGGATTATGAATTTAATATCCTGACTTTAAAAAAAAAAAAAAAAAAAAAAAAAAGAGAGAAAATTAAAAAGGAAAGGTTATTAGTCCTTCTCATGACAAACTAATAGATAGTTGTTTACCAGGGAATCATACTAGATGGGATAAAGCCATGGACTGCCCTTTTACCAGGTTCCAGGGTGAACTACTTTTTGGAAAAGCACAGCAAAATTAGTACAGACTTCCAGACCAATCTATTTAGATGTATTATAAATGGTAATCTGACCACTCTCTAACTCTGGTTTTAAATTAACACTGAGTCATTACACTTGTACACTGTCCCATGCCAACAGTGCTTTATTCACTAACCTCTGGCCTATCTGCCTAAGCAAATTACATCTGCCTCTTTTTATTATCTTTTTCAGATAAGAAGGAACTACCCACACTACACAATATAAGAATACCTGAAAAAAATAAATATGAAATACAGATGATGTAAATAGCTGGCCAGCTTCTAAGGTTTATCAAACAATGGAATGGTAAAAAAAAAAAAAAGGGGAAGAGGTCCACTTTGGAAAAACCTTGGTCCTTTAAGTGAGTTTAATATACTGAATACTGCAACTGAAGAAGCTGTGATACAGGTAACATTTTGGACACATGACTGTGTCCAAAATCACAATCAGATAATCAGAGCACAGAGACAGCTGGACAATCACACATGTCCATGTTACTTTCTAGTGGAAGGACATCAAACCAGATCTTTATACCCTAGATATAGGATCTAGCCGATAGCATTACTATGTGTTCCCTCAAGACTATGCCTTTATAAAGAGGCAAAGAGACCGTATTCTATTCCTATCCTACCAAAATGCTTCTGTATAAATTACTAGGAGTCATAAACCCCTAAAAAGAATAAAAGTTTCCAAGTCTATATGACTTGTATTAGCTACTGTTAAAGGAAGCTTTGAAAACCTACAAACATAGCACCAAGCAGACCTTTTGTTTAGAACATACCACACAGGAGAAAAAGAACTAGAATAAATATTTTTCAGTCAGCTCCACAAAGTTGGTTCTGTTCTACGAGAAGAGAGAGGATCTCCAGAGTGCCCAACCCCTGACAAGCAAAATCCGGTTTGATACAACTATTTACCCATTGTCTCAGAACACAAAACTTTACAGCAAGACAGAGCTGGGAGGCTCAGTGTGAGGACTGCCTGGCAGCTGCCAGGCAATCAAGGAAAAGCAGTGTCTGGATGGAGGAAAAGCCCATAGAAAGCAGCTGAATAGGAAAGCCTAAATAAAGTTGAAGCATTGTGTATCTTAAGGTCACCTTTCTGCCTCTTCCATCTGCAAGTGGAAGATGTTTGTCTACTGTTATGAGAGCATCGGGGTCTTGGGTTCCCACTACCAAGCACCTGGGTGTTTTTTGCTCATTCGGAGCAGGCAGATGTTAGATTTAGAGCATCCATTAACAAGGGATTAGATATTGAACATTCATTAATAAGGCAACAGGAATAAGGGCTGTGTGGTGAGCAGAGATATGATAGCACTTTTCCTGCACCTCATACAGGTGATCACAGCTGCAAATTTAGATTTTGTGTTCATCATTTCCATAAAAAATGGCATGAAGTTTTTGGAGATCACGCTTACATAAGTGAGGACAAATTTTGACTTATTACCTTTAACTGGAGGAGTGTGCATGCCAAGGGAAAAGCTTGGTCTCTTATTCTAGAGAAGGTATTACCAAGTGTATGGAATGAAAAATGAACACTGAAACCCATGAAAGCTTCCTGTTTCCCCAAAGAAGCCTGCTAATAATGCAGTTTCTCTAGAGTAAAACATAATCATCCTGGGATATATATTAATTATTGCTTAAAAGAGCAATGAATTAATGCAGTATAGAAACAAACTTGTTACAGTGAAAATATTTTGCGCCCCTTGCCAAAAAGTATGTAATAATTTGGATGAATCTTTTAAACAAACAGAAATCTAAAGAATGATCCCACTATCTGAATGCCATGAAATCTGCTGGCCTCTCTTAAGAAATCTTAAGAAAAAGCCCTGAAACAACAATCTCTATTCCACTTCTTCCCCAGAGAAAAAGAGTCCAAACAGATAAATGATCCCTGCTAAAAACAAGTACTGATCTGAAGCTACTAGTGATGTTTCAGCTTTGAGTGCATGCCTTGTTTTTCAGGAAATAACTTAAATCCAGTACAGATTACAGCTATGAAATAAAAAACAGAACCACATCTGGCTGTCACATCTGTGCAAAGCAAAGCTTACTTTGTTTGGCTTGTCTGATTTATGTGTATATCTAGATAATCTCCAGGCTATTTCATTTCTCATTTGCATAAAGGAAGCAACAATATTGTGTCATTTTTAATTGCTATAATGTGCAAACAGGTTTTGTGCTATGTCACAAATATCTATATCTTTGAAGAATATCTAAACCAAGAGGAAACAGTGCACAAATATATTTTTTTTCCAATTTCAAAATAGAACATAAATCTTGCAAGTAAATATGCATTGGATTAATGAGTTTATTGTAAGATAATGAACCCATTGAGTTACAAGCCTTAAAACTAAGCTGTCAATCAAATTACATGATAAAAAATGAAATATTTTCCATTTTTTGCAGTGTTGACCACGGAAATAAAAAATTAAAATATTTTCATCTGAAATTCCACTTGAAATACTTTTTCCAAAATACTAAGCTTTACTTCAGAATATATTTTTATTGCAACTACCTTGTTGCTGTTTATTTTGATACCCTATCAAACACATAACATTAATGTTATGTAAGTTCATATTTTTATGTATGTATTATTACCAATACTTATAGGAAGACCAAGGAGAATCTTTCATGACCCTAATGTATTAATGAATTTAATTCAAGCTCTTCATGAGCCCAAATAGCTCTCATTTCTCTTTTTTTTTTTTTATTTTCTCTTTTGTCTCTCATATCTCTTTTTTAGTGGTATCATGGATTTAGTTGCATAGATGTCACAATGGAAAACTAATTTTTTCTCTTGTAGTTACATGTACATTTAATTTTGCACACATAACCTGCTTCAGTAAATCACTAAAGCACACAGCCAACTTTACACAAATGCTTCAGTCCATCCTTACTCAACAGAGTTAAAACAAGCATAGTGGTAAGCAGTGCAGTGGATTACATTCATTAACTGCCCCGCTAAAGTTAAGCATGCATAAAGCCAAATAACTGGACCCAGAATAAGTATATTGATCATTTAACCTCTATTGTAAGAAGAAAAAATACCAAGGAAAATGTTAAGACTGAGAGAATAATCACACACAAGGTCTGACAAACAGAAAATAGCCGTCTGTAATATTGCAGAAATTCAGAGTGCTGATTACAAAAGAGCTGAAGAGAAGGATAAGAGAAAACCAACATAAACTTCATACCTCAATAAATACAGTAAATGCAGCTACAACACACTGTAAAAGAATTAAATTGTCAGTTTAACAGAAAAACCTATGATTTTCTTTGATTAGTATCAGCATAAGTTAGTAATTTTCTGTAAGGGGAAAATGCTAAGAATTATTTCAAAACAAATGATACAATTTGGAATTAGATCAACACTGACTTTTAGATGTCATAAATCATTACTTCTCCAAAGAAACAGAAAAAGGAATATCACATCATAGTTAGACAACATGCACAGTGATTCATACAATGGCTTTTACAACAGAAATCCCATATTTATCAATAATTACTGTTTTTTAAAAAGATGATACATTTTCTCATATATTATGAGACAAACGTCAGGTACATAATATTGTTTTGTGATGTATTCCCTCAAAAAGGGCATACGACATCACATGAGCCTCATTTATCTAATGCTGTAATGTTGCTTTCATTTCCTCCATGCTCCAGCAAAAGTATGTTGAAAGAATATATTTTAAAATGCTAACAATTTAGCAAAACCACACCAGTAATTTGAAAGTATGTGGGCAGTTTTGAAAAACATCAAGATAAAACAATTAAGTTTAAGAGAGTCAAAACCCATAGTCATTTCATGCAATATGTTCTTCATGTGAATTGTTTTATTTAGCTTGAATTAAACATATGGAATGTTTGACAATAGGCATGAATGACATTTGGGACAGATAAAAACTGTATTGGCTTACAAAATCAGATTCAGCCTGGAAAGGGAAGATACGGGTTGTGTAATTCAGAAATGACAGACAACAATTTCTAGTGTGATAACAGCTGTTGTACTTAGTTCTGTTCTGAAGTACTGGTAATTGCAAATTGGTAGAATCTTTTTCCAAGTGGAAAGACCTCTTACATAGAGAAAAATCTTAATACTTCAAATCTCAAAACGCTCCAAATCTGACCTATTTAAAATGGTCCTCAAACAGTTCAACTTTTAGAATGCTCATTGTAGAAAACACTAAACACTGAAAATTAAAGTGATAATAAAACTGTCTTCCTTGAGATTTCAGATGTAATGTATCTTTACTGATAGAAACACATATTTACATATCTTCAAAGATCTCAAAGATAAAAAATTCCACTTTCTTGTAAATGAGAATTATCACTAGGAATGCAGGAAGAATATATCTTCAAACTGTAAGCTCTCTCATGCAGGAACTACCCACTCTTCTGTTCTTATGAAATATCTAATATAGTAAGATTTTAAGTCTGGTTAGTTCATGACAATACCATAGCAAACAAGATCAAATTAAACTAATGAAAGCAATTCAGAGGTCTTGGTTCACTTTGTTTTGGAAGAGACAAGAAAATTCCTGTTCTGAAGGTCAGTGTAACTCCAGTAGGGTGCTTAAGCACTACTTACTCTATGGGACTTTAGGGAAACCTTCACGTTACACAGACCTGGTATTCACTTTTTGCACAGTGATAAATTGTACCCAGTCTTCTCATTCTGTAAGATCTTCCACCTTGAACTGTTTTTTCTTTCCCTCCTGCCCTCTCTTCAGCTGTTGGCCAGATAGATGTACAAGGAAATTGAGGTTATCCAGTCCTTTTCCTTGATCTCAGGTTGGGTTAACATCACTTACGGTATTTAAAATGTTGCCTAATCTACTTTTAAAAACTAAGATTTCTACTCCCTCTTTGGGAAACTGATTCCTGTTCTTATCTGGTCTTCCCACTAGGAAGTTTTATTTCTAGTCTGGAGCTTAATTTTCTCTGGTTTAAAACATTTATTTCTTCCCCACCCACACTCAATGTAGAGACCAACTTATTAATTTGCTTTTCTCGGTCACATTTGCACAGCAGATATTCATTATTCTGTATATTTTCCTCAAACTGAGCAACCCCAGTGTTTCAAACATTCTTTGTAAGTACCATCATCTGTGAGACCTGTTACTGTTCTTCATTGCTTTCTCCTTATAAGCCTTACCTGAACAATGCCCCATACTGGAGACAGGAGACTGCTCTGGCTGAGGCCTTGCATGTTCTGGAAAGGACACCTACTTATCCCTCCCAATGTGCTGAGACAATATCTGTCTTGGATTCACTAGTGAAAATAGAATTTTCCAAAGTATTTCAGCACAGTCTGGTCCCTGGTTTGCTGCCTTACAACTGTATTTTTTTTTATGTCAAGACAGTGTGTCTCATTCACACAAAAAAACTCCCTCATCTTGTAGAAGAAAATGAGACATGTTTGACTACTATGTTGGCTTTTTTTTTTGTGCCCATTTTATCTTCCTTCTTTCTACAAATTTTGTAATTCATTTGTATGAGTGAAATTAAACTGACTTACTGTAATTCCTTTTTTCCTCCTGCATTTTTAAAGGTGGATATTATTTGTCCTATATTAGTCCTCTGGAACTTCACTTATTGTCACAAGTTTTACAGAAGGAGCACTAATGCCTCTGACATGAGTGAAATTATTTCTTTATGTATCCTGGAGTGGAAATGGACATGTTCAGCTGACTTAAAATCCTGTAAATAATTTTAGCAGTCTCAGGCTTATTCTTACCCTTCTGTAGCCTGACTCCTTATCCTTTTGTCATGAGCATTAACTGCGTCACCTCTTTGACTGAACTTGACCTTTTTAGTGAAGACTGGAGTAGAAAAGACATTAAATTTACTTTCAGTTTCTTGATATCATATGTTGATAGCTTCCTGCTCCCTAGAGAAGTGGCCAGCCCTTTTGCTGGTATTCTTAGTACTTATGTCTCTTGCCAGCAGTCATCTGTTTTGAGCCCTGGCTCTTCTATTCCTTTCCTCATGCTCCAACTATTCTTTTAAGATTCTTCATAAATGTCTACTTGTCTATTCTTTATTCTTAAATTGTAAGTGATTGAAAAACTCATTATCACTAATTTAGGTTTCTATCCTTCGTCTTCCACAACGTAATTTACACTTCTGCCCTTGATATAATTTAAAAAGCAACAGCTAACTTTTCAGAACTGTTTTTACCTCATTAGATTTATTTTCCTTAAGAGTTTACTTGAAAAGCTCTGAGTTTATCAGAGTGTGCTTTCACACATTTTTTAGTCATAATATTTTATTTCCCCTTTCTTTTTTCCTAAGAAATAGTGAATGTTGTCAATTTGTCACAAGTCTCATCAGAGTTGCCCTTCATCTTCAAATTTTTACCTAGTTCTTTACTGTTAGTTAGAAGTGAATCTAGAAAGCCTTCCTTTCCAGCTTTTTGTTCTCTTCACTATTTGTATTCCAAAAAGCTGTGAGATATTTTGTTATCGCTTTACTCTTTCATCAGCAGACCTCTGAGTACAGGCCACTGTCACTGTCAAATTTTCAGATGATTCTGCTCATTGTTAAGAATAAACAAACAGTCTCAATTACTTAATTTTCCTAGGTTGAGAATGAGAACATTTCATAAACAAAGACTCAGGACCACAATTTTCCATCTTATGTGGGGCCTGTGTTTCCTTTACAGCCAAAAGTGCTTGTCAGAAATGGTATTTGACAGCTTCTACTGCTCTCTCTCCCCTCCACACATTGATTTTCACCTTGTATAGTACTTTAGCTTCAATTAGGCACAAGGTGTTATGCCTGAGACCACTTAGCCATCAGAAAGGCTACAACTAACCACTGCTGCTGTGGAGACCAAGGACAGAAAAACCGATTTGGCTGTCAGATACACTGAAAAAAGGTTTCATGGTAGCTGCAGGCTAAAAACATGAACTATAAGCAATGTAATTATGAAGTAGATGGAAAACAAACTCCATGGTTACCCAGCTCTCTCATTATGATCAGATCACTTGGCACATCACTGCAGAGAACTTTACTTTGGAAAAAGCCTACATTTTTCATGAGTAGTTAAAAAAAAAACACAACAATTTTATGGGTCCAGGAGATGGTTGAGGGGGTCAGAAGGAAATAATTTGTTTTTATGTTGCTTTAGAAATTAATTCCAATTTTTATAGCAATTTACAACAAATTCCTGCACATTAAATACAAAGCAGTAAACCAAAAGTTAAAACCAGTATGTATTAGTGTTTTTGGAATGAAAATTAAAATGTGCTTCCACTTTTCAGTCCAAATCATTATGTTTTATGGCTTAGGTTAACATTGTGCTATAAAATACAGTAAATAACTGTTAAAAGCAGTCATTTGCTGAGAATTATTATAAGTTCAATTTTGGGACTGGTTCAACCTACCATTTTTTTTGCTTTTCTTCTGTATAACATGGAAAATTTTTGAATTTTACTGCTCAGCTCTTAACTGTGCTCTGTCATACTGAGTGGAGAGTCCATGTTA
>JAVSBS010006411.1:40616-128393 GCA_033124195.1 Coracias cyanogaster | reverse complement strand
GAGGGCGCTTCCCCCGCGGCCGCTCGCCCATCTGCAGGCGCCGCACGCAGGCGGAGCGGGAGCGGGAGCCGGAGCCGGGCAAGGCGGGGGCGGGCGGCCCGGTGCGTGTGGGGGCAGGGGCCCGCCGGGCTTTTGGGGAGGCCCTCGGGGCGGTGCAGTGCCGGCCCCGGCCGTGGGGCAGCTGCCGCTCTCCGCGGAGTTGGCTTTATAAATATGTCTGCCGGTGCCTGCCGTGGGGATCTGTAGCGGGTTTCTGTGAAAGGGGAAGCGGGAAGAGCGTTTGGAAAGCCCGGCCGTCAGGAGCGTTCCCGCAGGACACCGGTGTTTGGGCAGCCAGGCGCCGCAGCCCCGCCGCGCAGCCCCCCGAGTGCAGGGGCTGCCGCTCCCCCGGGGTACCGCCGCTTCGCAGGGGTCAGTCCTTATAGCTGTGCGCGGCTGGGGCATCGCATATTGCGCGGGGGAGGCAGCGCTCCGTGCCCTCCTTTTAAAGGGAGAACGCCTTTTTTCTAAATTTTCTTTTATTCTTCCTAGTTGTAGACTGTTAAAGCGACACTAGGAGACGGTTACGTGTTACGGTTTCTTTCTCAGGAGCTTGTGACAAACCGAGCGCATCTTAGGATTTGAGGGGAAATTCTGACTGTGTAGCAGATGAGGAGTTTCTTTGCAATCCCCGGTCTCGCATCCTTCAGGCTGAAGGAGCGTTGCTGGGCGAGCTGTATGCCTTTGCTCTGGCAGCAGGGGAGATGATAGCTTTTCCCTCCTCCTATGAACGACAGTTCTGTTTCACTTGTTTGTATATGTGATGGATGCAACACGTTTTACCAGTAATGTTTTTTATAACGCTGTCAGTGATTAGGTGCATCAACACAGTAAATCCTTATTGAAAGACAAAAAAATCCTCAAACTAGTTGCTTCTCACACAATTAATTTGTCTTGCGAGACAATTAGTACACTTGACAAGGGCATTACTTCTTTTTATAGTCTGGTTTATGTTGCTATGAAAATGGCAAACAGATAATTGTTACACAAAGCTTTAAAGCTACTAAAATGAATACACTGAAAATAAATGACCTGAAATTACAACTATTTTAACACTCAGTTGATAGATAGCTAAATATTCCAACTTGTCCAGCTCACAGATGAAAACGTGGCCCCTAGTAACAGCACTGTCTTGTGACCTGGATGTTCTGCCTCCCTTTTGTTTTCTTCCATTTGTACTGAGTAAACTTATGTATGAAGTATTTAACATAAGTAATAAACTGTGTTTATTTATATGAGTTAGCAAAAGCAGTAGCAGGGTACTCTACAACCAAGTTAACTACAGAAGAATTCATAAGGACAAAGAAAATAACTCTCAGTTCAGGGGAAAAGAAATATTACCAGAGGTGGTACTGACAACAAAATAGATGCACTATCTTCTTCTCATTCTACAGTGTTAAGATATTCAGGTGGAAAATATTTTCACATGTTTGGGAGAGGCAGGATGGTCATGAGAAAGAACACGTTACCTGTGCATGCCATTTTTCTGACAGCATATACTTTTTCACTATAATGCACTAACTGTCTTGGTTGCCTATGTATTACTTAACGTTTCCTGTAAAGGGATGTTTTCTGTGTCAAAGTATGCTATCAGCTATCTCTTAGACTATGACAAAAAATGTTACAATTTAGCGAGTAGAGATTAATGACTTGGTGATGGCAATGGGAGGGCTATGATGATGGGTATTTATGTATTATAAGATTTTTTCATACTACTTCTGTCTTCTGAATGGTTACAACTGCTGCTTTTGATCATTAAAGCAGGTCTGTGTGCATGGAAATGCACAGATTTAAAAATAAACATTTTCCTATATCACATTTTAAACATTGGTAGGGCTTCCTATAGTCTGTATGTTTCTGCTGCCCTGCTATTATAAATAGGAACTGGCAGTTCAGAAAGACTACATTAAGCGCTCTCGTGAAAATGTTGAAATGAATCGACTCCACTGTAATTTTCCTTACCCCTGTATAAAAAAGAAAGGGGCAGGGTTAGCATGTCAAAACTGTGCAATTCTGTATTATGCTGCTTCTCTCAGCCCATGCATTGATTGAGTAATTTCATCAGCCCCACATTACTTGATTGCTTAGAAGTTTCCTAATGATCTGTATGCTGTAGGAAGAATCTGAAAGTCGTGAGTGGAATGGCAATGATTTTGTGTTTTATGAGGCTATTCAAAAAGTCGCTCTGATTTATGTAGCTCGAAAGCTCCAAGTCTTTGAGATTAGCCACGCTGCCTGATATTTTCTTCATACACCAGTCGTCCCACACTCCTCGCTCCCTAAACAGGAGTTTAGAGCAGCCCTTTAATTAAGCAGGGATTATGTGGCATTCCTTGTCAACTGCACAATTTGTGTGTGCTTTGTATTTTCTACAGCTGATGGTCTCACGCTTTTGTATTTTGTGCTGATTTTTTTCCCTTGATGTGTACACGGTAATACATCTGTATGTGCATATGGATTTCCTATTGTGCATATAGAAACATGTACGTAAGTATATGTGTATTAGGTGCAGCCAAATCAACTAGGGCAGCAGTTGCATAGTATGGTAGAAGAGTTCTTGCTGGAAAAATACATCAAAGTATTTTTAAAGGCTAATTCATCGCAGAAGGGTGCAGCAATGGTTCGGGCACCCCCATTACTTCAAGTTGTATTTTTGTGTTTATCAGTGGCTTCAGTCACATGCAGTCAGCTGCGTACTGCCCTTAGCTTTATTTTTGATGTCGAGTTCAGAAATATATATATATTATATATATGCGTTCATATATTTATACATAGGCTTTTAATGTACATTTACATATGTATATGCTATATATTTTTTTCTGAGAGAAAAAATTAGATCTGCTCTTCCCGTACTCATCTCCGCTTTTAGACTTTGCAGGCCAGGACTGCTGCATTCCTCGTGTTAGACAAGTTTCCAGCATTGCTGAGTCCCGAGTTTTGGTTCATACTTTTAACCTCTTCTGTACCACAGATACTAAGGCAATTCCAACGTGGGTTTTTTGCTTACTTCTTATGTTGATACTAGTAGCACCCTTAAAAAGGTAAAATTTTTTTTGTAAGGGAAAGGAAGTCTTCAATCCTGGTGGTACACACATCCACATTTTTTCTTGTAAGCTAATGTACTACAGTGCAGCTCGGCTTGTATCATGTTGTGCATTGGTAACAGGAATTTAATTTGCTGTGCTGTTGGTAAAGCCTCATTAGAAGGTACATAGTGTATGTCACTGACTGTTCATTACAGTATTCTGACATACATTTTGTAAAGTGCAGGGTAAGCAAGCAAAACGGATTTACTAACAACAAATAGATCTCTGTGTGCCTTTAGTGTCTACAGATGAGTGTACAGGTCTGCGTTTTCTGAGGTCTAGAATGTGTCAAGGTTACTGTCTCTTTCCAACGTACATATGAATGAAGACCTGGAACAGAGCCCGCTGTGGCTTAGCAGCCAGTGGGTTTTATTAGTAACTGTGTTCTACTTAAACGTGCAGTACGCGTGACATACTCTGTTTCTACATGTGTTATTGCTTAAACTCACTCCCAGGTGCTTAGATTTGTGATAGTATTTCAGGCCCTGTAATGTGTTTTAGTGCGAGTTACTCTGCAGCTAAAGAGGGATAATTTTGCATCCCATAGATTATGGCCTGCTGTCCTCGAAAGGCGTGTTTGCCATTAGGTGTCACTGCTTTCTGGAGTGTTTCTTAGTGATCACCAGGGCCTGATCCAGAGTCTGTCATAATCCAGGTGAGTCACTTAGTTGACTCCAGAAGATTTTGATCTGAGCCTGTGGATTGCTGACTACAGCAGGGAGCTCCTCTTCATATCCTTAAATAATTCTTAGCCTTACTTTGTGTTCTTTGTCCTTGATAAAGACAGAGAAAAAACCCAACCATCCATTTTCAAGTGGTGTCCTAACAAATGCCCGACACGGCCATCACTGCTGCTGTGTGCTTTTGGATGACTACTTATGGATGCACAGAGTCTTTATTCTCACAATGCCATCTTTGAAAAAACACGCTGGAGGAAAATCTTTTAAGACTGTGACTACATAAACCTACCAACTAAGGTTCATTTAACTTAATGAACAAAGGCATTAAGTATGGTTCTCTTCCACTCCCTGGCCCTGTAAAGCAAGTGGTATTGGCAGGAGATGACTTTTGTAAGCCATTAGGTTACTCCCTAGATATAGAGTTGAACTTACATGATTTTCTTCCATTTGATATATAGCTATCTATAATCTGCCATGACAGTCTGTGTTTTGCTGAAATTTATTGGAAGCTTTTGCCTTTTGAGGTTTGTATTTTTACTCTTTGTCACTGCTACTCCATTGCTTGATTTTTTTTTTTTTTTTTTTCACAACACTGGCAATGATTTTAGAAAGTTTATGTGAAAGAGTAGTTCTATTTGGCTATCAGTTTCTAGTTAATTTTCCTAATTACCTGAATATATAAATACCTTACAGAATGGTAAGACTTTTCATCTATGCATTCTCAAAACAGTTTGTTTTATATTTCCATTGTTTAAAAGGCTTATTAGACATAGGCAATTACTTTTGCTGTTAAGACTTAAGAGTGATGAATAGGAAAAGGAAACAGTATTCACAAAACGATCTATATTTTCAGTAAATATGATAAAATAATCAGACTAAAAATGTAAGTATATTATGTAAGTATATTATGACACATGACGGTTTGGTATGTGGTAAAAGTTGACTTCTTGTGATAAACTGGTAATGAGACAAACTAGGACACTCTTCTGCATCTGCGAACTCAGATGTCACTTTTTGGTTTGTTTGTTTCTTTGTTTTAAATTGGATTTGAATTCCAGAAGGGATAAGTTAGTATCTAAGCTGGTAAAATTGGAAGAAAACTTTGATTTCAGAGGCAGGCTTGGCATGCCTGTCAAAACCTGGATGGCTCCACAGCTGTGCACAGGCTAAAGTCCAGTTCATGGCTCTGGTCATGCTGACATCCATATCTGAGAGCCCCAGGTACACTCACTTGGGCTCTCTAGAAGTGCAGAGAGGCACGTGTGACAGTCATAGCCCAACAGTAAAGCATAATACGCAGTTTGCTGGCAAACTGTCGTAGCAACTGGGAACTGGACTCGTTCTCTGGGTCATTTTGTGCCCTAGACTGACTGGCTGTCTAGCAGCTGGCTTCCTGATGAGTTTCTTAGATACAGATGCAACTGCTTTCCTTCTGTGATGTTATTTTGTCTTCCTGCGCCATCTACAATGTCCATTAGTGAGTAGGAGTCGACCTATTGCTTGCAGTTGTTGCCAAAAGAAGCTACATTGGCTTAATGTTGACCATGGCTTCATTGCTTGTCTAGGCTAGTAGACTGTATTGGAGAAGGTATAATACGGAGTTAGTGCAATGTGGTACTTGGCATGGAGTATGTGCTAAATGCATGTTAAATAAGCGTGGTGCTGGGCTGGTTAAACCATCCTCAACACCAGATAAGGAAGGCCTGGGCAAAACGTTGTGGGTACTGTTCTTAGCCGACTCATGCATTTGAAGCACACAGAGAAGAGGAAGTGCTCTTGTATCCCACTACACTGTAGAATTTAATTGTGTATTATTGACCTTGTAATTTAAACATAGAGACTAACATGGAAACATTTAGGGGGTGGGTGGGTGAGAAAGAGGTATCTTTTTTGTCTGATCTTTACGTACTTCGGTCTCTTTCCACAAGCACTGCCAGGGCAGTTTCCTCTGCTGTTCTTCATTATAGTAGTCAGGCTTTGGTTTCTGCGTATTCTTAGCCAAGTGGTTGTGAGAGATGGAGTTAAGGGAAAGATTTTCTTGTATCTGCAACCACTGCAATTAATGGCTTACGTGACTTGGAGAGTTACAACTGATCTGTGTAACAAGGAGGACACAGGCTGAAATTGAAGGTTAGTAGATGAAGTGTACTGGTGTTTAGATGACAGTTATGAAACTTGGCAAGGGAACAGGCTTGCAATTGTGCAGTGCTGTAATTTTGTAAGGTTCAAAATTTATATCCTGGTTTCAGCGATAATATACTTAATTCAGAGAAGGAGGCATTTTGTATTCTGTATTGTACCGCAGAGTGCATGTCAGCTGGAGAGTCTTGTTCCTGCTTTGGTCTGAGGTAACCTCATCAACTCAAGGAAGGGATATTCTGTGAACTCTAAGAGTTGCATTTAAAACAAAAACCCACATCAAAAGTGACACTTAATGAGAAAGGATAATGCAGTAACTACTACAACATTTCTGTGTAGCATTAAAATTACAGTAGAAGAGGCAGTACAAATACCGTAGTTTTTGTCAACTGTGAACTGATGGATTTGTAAGTGCAGAGTTAGATTTAAAGTAGATTTCCACTGCACACATTAGTCCTGGAATGATGGGGGACTAGGGTGGAAAAAAAGATGAAAGGGAAAAGGTTTCCTGAAAGTTATGCTGGGTTTATATCTGACAAGCTATGCTCAAGAGGGAGTTGAAAAAGAAAATGAGTAAAAATGCAAGGAGGAGAGGAAAGTGAGATATCAAAGGCAGTACTGTAGAATACTGGCAGTATACAGCCAGGATGGTACAGACTGTGTGTTAAATGGGAAGTGAAAGGTAATAACTAATATTGGTCATATTAAAACACACATACTTCTTCCTTACATTAGTTTTGTCCATTTCTTTCTTGTATTCCAAGTCCACGCCAAGCAATTTTGATGGTTGCTATGTTCTATAGCATAGTTCCATTCTTAAATATGGTGGGTTTTTTTCTGTCTGGGAAGAATAGTGTTATACCATTAGGACAGATAAAGTTGCTTTTTATTTCTCTGGAATTCCACTTACTTGACCTCTTTTGAGACAAATATACCTCCAAAAGCTGGTTAGCTTAAGGCTAGTCTTTCTTCAGGTCTCCCCTTTGTGGGCGTATAGAACCAAGCAGTATTGCAGTATAACCAATAATATATTTGCTATAAATATCTTCTAAAATATTCTACTTAAATTTGCAGCTCCATGCTACAGGTTAATAACAAGCAATGGGGTATGTATTGATATATGCATATACAATATAAGCATGCACTTTTTTAGTTATCAGAGGGATTTTTCAAAAATATTTGACTGGATTTCTCTTGAATTTGGGATGACATTCGTTTCCACCTTAAGTAACAACACAGATTTGGGAGGCTTTTTACTTACAGGCAGCAGGTTGTAATGTGAATACAGATCATGAAATGGCACCCCACCGTGCTAGAAGCTGTACAAATATGAAACAAAAAGTTGGCTGTCAGATTTAAAGATGAAGTTAAAGAGGGGGCTTGGATCTCTCTGCAGCTTAGACAGTTTGTACAACAGGAGACGATGTTGCCTCTTTTAGCCTCTTGAAAGGCAGATTCATTCATTCATGTATGTAAATGATCACAAGTGATCACTCTGGGTGTGAAGGAATGAAAGCACGTAGATAGGTCTACTAGGATGTCCTGACAGGGCAGATGTGATGTGGCTGATGTCAGTACTTAGTGGCTTGGGGCATGTGATAACAAAAGTTGCAGTGCTGTGAGGTAGGAGAGTTGATGGGAAATGAGGGCCAGCAATGTGTGTATAATCATTACCTACTGTGCTTTATTGCCAATAACATCGGTTAAATTGGCAAAATAAAAACAGCCATTATCTGATCAGCTGCCAACATGCTACTCTCTGGCTTTACTAGTACAGGAGCTAATGCGTGGTTATGCACACGCGCTATCTCTCTGTCTTTTGTTTGGACAAACGTTTCATAGTACAGTTTTGGAAGAAGACTAGGTTGAAGGAAAAGAGCCCTTTTTGGGAAGTAGGCAAAATGCCCTACTTTTTTCGAAAGAGGTGTTTAAATATAATCAGTGATTCTGAAATCATCTGCAGCTTCAGTAGCTAGCTTTGTGGAGTTTCTAGGATGTTATTGAAATATTATTGAAATGATCTAGATAAACTATGTTCCAGCTCCTTGGGATAGCTGTCTTGTTACGGTATTGAATTGCATCCTGGAGACACATGAAAAACACCCACCTACTTGAAAAAGTTCTGTTGTTTTTGTCAATGCTGCAAAGGCTATAGGCACTATGTCAAATAAAGTGGCTGAGGGCAGTGCACAGTAAAAAAGTATGTCCAGTATATAGTGTATATGTCAGAGAATGGCCAGCAGTGTTTGGTGTCACGATCACAGAGGGTGATGTCTTCAGGACATCATTGATGCTGTGTCTAGCTGTGAGAAGAGGAGGAGTTTGCAGGTAAAGAGCCACATGAGTCTCTGTGAAACAAAGCATTATTACAGGGTTCTCTGCAGCAGAGGCGCTCTGGCAACAGCAGTACTGTGGGGAAGGTTCTTGTGGTGCTGTCTATGTGGGAGTTTTGGAAGGAGGTTGTGGTTAGTAGAAGGAGTTGGTTGGGTGGTGAAGAGGGTGCAGGAAGTATTTGGAGGGGGCCAGCCTGAGTGATGGGCCAGGCTAGCTTTGTAAGAGCACAGGGTATTTCTAGGGAATAGCAGGTAATGTTACTCTTATGCAGGCTGGAGACTCAGCTTTAAACATTTGAGACAGGGCATATAGAGGAGGACATTATTCATATGAAGAATGTTGGGAAATCCAAAGGAATGAGGCACTGGAATGGCCCGAATATTAGTGAAAAGAATAATAATGTAATGCAAATGATGCTTTGAGAACAATATATCTAGAAGATAAGTTGTAAAGAAACTAAATTATAGATTAGAAAATGAGATTGTTTCTCCCTGTCCAGCCTCCATAATTTTACTACAGATAATTTGATTTTTTTGCGAGATCTTTTTTTTTTCTTTAGCTGATAATTGTACCTGATTACTTCACAGAAAAACATGATCCATTTTATCTTTGTATTGCCTAGTACTGTTGTACACAGATACAAACAATGAGTACTCATGTGTCATCTTCCACCCCTCTATTCCTAGGATAACTGCAAGTGCATTGTACTTTCCTGTGCCTTAGTGTTACTCCTCTGATTAAATAATCTTCTTTTGCTTCCTCTGTGCAGTGATTTATTGCTGGTCTGTACTATGCCTCCATGTAAGCTCAGCTTCTGTGGCTGGCAAGTGGGAGGAAGGAATGCACACAGCCACAGCTTCTGCTCCATTGACTTTTGACCTAATTTAGGAAGGAAGGAAAGGGAAAATAATGCAGCATGCTTCTGGAATCAAAGCCTGCCATGTCTTTCATGGAGCGAGAGCTCTAGTTTTCTCCTTGCCTCAAATAGCTTGCATTAAAAGTTACACCTCTCTTCAATGATGCTCCAGAGTGGAGAGAGGATCAGCTTTTGTGCTTATCTTGTAGCATATGTCCTCATTTGGGCTGTTGAGGCTAAAGTCTGGTTTTCTCTTGACATCAGCCTTGTCCAACCCATGTTCAAAGCAACAAAGGGACAGCCACTGACTTGTATTTTCCTCTAAATGAAAAACAGTAAGAGTTGGAGGTAATAGGTTTTTAAATATTTTTATGGTAGAGAGCAATGATGTCTAATAACAGGGCTGATGTATAGGAGGAAGTAAATACTTCTTCAGAGGAAGGTGAATAATCATAGATAACATTTTGAATCTGCTTTTGCTGAAAATCACCTTCTGCGGGATTTAGGAGTGGAAAAAAAAAGCTGTTCATTAAAGTACTGTGGAGTTTTTTAGCATTTTTTTAAAGGGATACACTTTTTCTCCCCCGTTTTTTGTAAGACTGCCAAATGTCCCTGAGGCTAGAATTAATTGGCTCTTTGTGTTGTGTCAAGTAAGGACTACAACTGTTTTCAGAAAATACTAGGTTTATAGACTCCCATCCAGAGCATGAAAGGGAGAAAGAGGCTAACTTTATATGAACAAGGTCCTTGCATCATTTTGTACCAGTAGCTTTGAGTAACAAATAGAATATTGAAATTGTCGGTGTCAGTGCTTTGGAAGCTGTTAAAGTTGTCCCTGTAACCCCCATCCCTTCATTCTGCCTAATCCTCTCTTTAGAACCAGTGTGTGCCTTTTTCTTTCCCTCTAACCTCCAGGCATCTGCAATGAATAGTCAAATGCCCGCTACTTAGGAATAACCAGTGTTCTGTTTTTTTGATCCAGCTTCAGGAGTAAGTATGATGGAGAGGTATTTTGTTGTTAGTGTTGCTTTAGGAATGCAACACAGGTTACTAGCTGTGGTTCATTCCACAAATTCCTCCTGACCATTTTGGATTTCAAAGTATTTTATAATTTTTAATACTGCTGTTTCAAAGGCTGCTTCTCATGATGTTTTGAAGTCAGTGGATGGCAGCAGATGTAGATGTAGGCTTTGAAATCGCTCTTTTATGGAGGGGTTTGAGGAGTATATGTCTTGGAGCCCTTGCATTAAAATTCTGAAGTGTTAACTTAAATGTAATAATGCTCTGACAAAGTGCTACTACCATCTGCTAGTGAGGATTAGTACTGTTTAAAAGTCTCCATAATTACCAGAAAGAGCAGAAGAGTCATGGCGTGAAGAAGAGTCTAACTCTTATTTGGTATTTTAGTTCAAGGAGTTGCAAACTCTTTGTGGGGACCACTGCCTAGCAGAGATTTTTTTTGTCACGCTCTCAGCTCACATAAAGGAGTAAATATTTGTAGTACATGACTAAAGTGGCTACCGTTTCAAACAGTTTCCAGCTTGGCGTCCAGTTTTACAGCAAAATCCTTTCTAATTACAACCGCTTCTCATTCACGTCACAGTAACAATTCAGTGGTAACTACAAATAGGGTTTGTATGGCAGAATAACAAGGGAATGTGCTCACCATGGGTATTTAGAAAGCTCCATTTCTTATAATTTATCTCTTGTGGACTGAGAAGCAGTTCTTTGCGTAGTTTTTCTTTGGGGTTTTGAGTACCACCTAAACAGCCCTTTCGGTATGTGAAAGTCAGTCTACACTTAGATTGTGATCTGCTGCTGGAAATGTCTTGGTAGCAGAACATCTCCATCCCCAGACTTGTCTCAGCTGAACATGCAGAAATAATTCAATATCTAGTAAGAGGAGAGTCAGACCAGTTTTGAACCTATTCCAAAATCCAGTGTAACTTACCTTTATCTGTTAGGGAATGCTTTCTGTGACAGTATTAAGGCTACTTTACTCCTATTAATGAACAGCTAAATCTTGTCCGTGTTTAAAGAAGGGAGCAAGAAGAGAAGTCTACTAATGACAGACTACAAGTACTTGTTGATTGCCTAGTTTTGGAAGGAGATCCCTATTAAAAGATGCATTCTATAAAAAAATTAATTTGAGAAGAAAAGGGAAAATGTGGCCATCCAGAAGCATTTTTGGTGTCTTTCTCTTCCCTATCCTAAAGAGGATTCATTGAATTTATTCAGTCTTGCACAGACTATAACAAATGCTCTGAACTAGCTCAGCAGAGAAGTATATCATCTCTCTCGTGCCTTTGGCTGAAATAATTCTCATCAACATTTCTTCATGTGGTGCAGGTAGTGTGTGCACGTACATATGCCTGTTAGTACAATGACTGTGGTCTACATATCTGAGACATATGAAGACCAGATGTCCTTGATGATATACCTATTCTACCTTTTATTATTCCTTTTTGTTATTTATTCATGCTGGAAGTACACCAGGAGCTGATTGCATGTTTGAATAATCAGGTCTCTTTCACTTGTTACTCCAGATGTAAAGATCTTCACCTCTTCCAAATTGCCCCTCAGGAACTTGCACTGCTCTCCTTGTTTTTCATGTAGATGGGATGATCACCAATAAAGTTACCTGCTTGAGACTAGTCACTGTGGAGCCAGGGTAAATGAAAGATTTGTTGGCTGCCTTTTGCTCAATCCAAGCAACTATGTTATCTTGTACTATCACTGGGAGGTATTTTGATTTATCCGATGTGAGAGAGAGAGTACGGAGAGCCACCTTCCATTGTGTTAGCAAGTATCTATCAGGCATGGGGAACAGAGACTGTTTGTACTGTGAGAATAAGGTCTTATCTTAAGGGTATTCTTGTCATGCTTTTGCTTTTTCCTTAGACAGGCTTTCGTTTCCTTTTGTATTTGGTGTATATGGAGAAGTAAGAGCAGATGGATTTTTCCACACATTTACAGTGAATAATAGACTGATGAAATAGAATTGGCCAGTCCACAGTTGTCAGTCAGAAAACTTGCCCCTTCAAGGGATCTTAATTTATCATGATGGGGTGTTGAGTAATCTCTACCAGGTCTACTGCATGGTGACCCTGCATGAGAATGATGTCAAACATATTCCCACATAATTTTCCCTGCTTGTCTCCTCATGCTTAAATGTTGTATTTTCCCTCTTAAAAACTGCTTTAGTACTAAGAGATTCAAAGCATATATGACCAGGAACTGAACTTTTATTAGGAGGCAACTTATGTTAGGGCTAGAGAGGATAATTTCTATCTCACAAATCCCTTGTTTTTTGGTAGGCCTCACAGCTATTTCTAGCAGCTACGTTTTTACAGATCCCTTATTCCCAGCATCTTGACAAAGAATGGAATGGATTTCACCAGAAGCAAGGGAAGGAAGTGCTTGTTCTAGTAGCACCAAAAAGTTTAGGTGCAAGGGAATGGAGGAGGTGGTTTGGCTGCAGGTAATCATGGTGTGCTTGATGCCATGATGGATTATAAAAATAGTGAAATACTGTACAGGGCACATGTTCATGATCTGTTTCTTCCTTTAGAATCATTTGGTCTAAACATTTTTTTAAAAAACTGTGCAGAAAGGTGCTTTGTGAGATTTAAAAAAAAAATCAGAAGGGCTCAGAAACATAGTCATTACAGTGAATCTTCCTCCGTACCTATGTCTATTTATAGGTAAGCAAGTATCTTTTATAAAACATGATTGCCAAAAGGTAGGGCAGCCTGGCTGAAAGTATCTAGGGCCTAAATGAGACAAAACTGAGAGTGAGTTATCCCAGGAATATCTTGGTACAGTTTGATGAGGAGCTAGCTCACACTTTTGCATCAGGCTGCATGTCATACAGGGCAGGTGTAATGGTGCCCTCCTTTCATTACTTTCTCATCAAATGAACTATGACATGGTCCTGGCCACCCCTGTCCATCCCATTTTGTGTACACTACTGCCTGCCTTTCTTATTCCCAGCAAGCTTCTTTTATCACGTCCCATCCCAGGTTTGCCCTTATCCTCCTACCACAGAAACCACTTCCAGGGAAGAGTTAAGACTTTATCTGCATGCCAGCAGTTTCTTGTGCTCATGAAATGCCAAGGGGTGAAGCCAAGCAAGTGGAAAGTTTTCTGCCACATGGCAGATACTTATCGCAAGCAGTTGTCCATCTCTCTCACTGTGTCTTGGGCCAGTCCCTCCAGACTTAATTTGATACCTGTAATGACATTTATCATCACAGTACCTGTGTTGCAAACAATACCCTTGGTTTATGGAGATCCAGACTGCTGAGGTTTAGATTCAACCCACTGGACCTACAACAGATGCTCTCTGTTAACTCCTCTTCTCCCCCTCCCCAACAGAGGAAGAGAAAGAGGAAAAGGGAGAGAGACTTACGGCCACCTCCTCTCACAAACGGAAGAGGAAGAGAGGCTTGAGATTAGAAAAGAAAATTAAAACAGCTTTAATGAAGATAATAACAATAAAATGGGATATATACAAAACCAGTATCAAACCCAACCTCCCCCTGATGGCAGTTATGTCACTGTCACCACTGAGGCTGTGGAGCAGACGCTGGCAAAGTCCCAGACTGGGCCTAGCAGCTGACGGGAACCGGGTTCAGGAGCTGGGTTCAGGAACACACGAATTGGGATCAAAGGTACGAGAAGGTCCAAGAAGGGAAGGCTGAGTGTAAGGGTCCAGGGAGGACCCCAAGGGGAAGTGAAGGCCAGTAGGAGGGCTGACAGGAAGGAAAAAGGGTCGAGACTCTCATGATCCGTCAGCTTTATACTGAATATGACGTGTATGGGATGGAATACCTCTGTGGTCGGTTTAGGGTCCCCTGTCCTGGTCGCTCCTCCCTGCAGGTGCAGCCTTTCACTTTCTGCATCCCCTGATGTGGTACACAAGAGTTAGCAGTGACCTTGGTCTGCACACCAATCCTTGGTAGTAACTCAAAACATCAAGCATTATCACTGCTAGAAGCAGACACTTTCTTCAAAAACATGCTGATAGCTTCAGAAAGTGCAGTTAGAAAAGGCTTAGCTGAAAAGTAAAATCACTGAACAGAATTGGTTTGGTTCTAACTGAAACCAGGACACAGACCTTTAAGATAATGTGACTATCTGTTTATGTATGGATATTTATGTTGGGATCTGATAATGGTAGGAAGGAAATGGAGAAGTTTCTGGGGCAACAGCTTTTCAGGCAAGAACTGTTGCTGGAATGTATAGATAAATGGCAAGAGAAGTGTGCATTTGTGTTCTCTGGTGCTATCCATCTAATAGTATCTGTGCTGTGGTAATAGTACCTGAGACCATGGACCCATTTTATGTACTATGTACACAGTAAAAGCAGTCCATGGTGAAGTTTCCGTAGTCTTGCTGTTTCTTGTCAGGTTCATTTACTTGGTCTCATGCCCCAGGACAGTGCTCTTGTATTCATGTTTCTAGAAAGGCAAGGGAAAGCTTCAGTAATAGTTTTAGCCTGGAACTATTTAGGAAATGTTTCTGCTTCTGTTACCTCTTATTTTTCCCCATCTGTGCTGACAGATTATATTTATTAGCACAACATAATTTTTGGAGCCAAAATAGTTAGTAAAATAATCTTTAAATTGCTTATTTATCAGTCTGCTCCTTGTAAAATAGGATTTTTAGGTTCTTGCTGGTTTCATTTCCATAGTATACTACAGTGTCTTTAAATGACACTAGTTTGGGTCCCAGGGCTAACTCACCTGGGCACAGGACCAAACTCAGTTTTCCTTTGTCTTCTCTTAAATGTACAGTCTGTATTTTACTGCTTCTATACACAATCAAAAGTGAAGAGCAGATAGAGAAGTTATATTTTTTTTCTAACTGATAATCATAAATTGGGTAGCCGAGAAGTTTATGCAGTGCCACAGCAAAGGATTTTGCATGCAAAATCGTTTTTGTGTCATGCAAAACAATATTTTTTTGCCTTCAGGTGCTGACCGCTGAGGCTGCTGACTGAATATAGCCTTCAAATATTCTCAGACTTTCTCGGTTTTTCCTATTCTGTAAAGATCTGAAAGAACTTGTCATTGTCTCATCTGAGCTGCTGAGCCACCCAGACCATAGTGTGCATTTGAACATGCTGCTGGATTTGGATGGGACTTCATCCCTGTATTATTTCTTTTCTGGGTAATGGCTCCTACTCAAACAGTCATCAGGATAAAGACTGCTAGCTATGCTCCTCTTTTCTCATCTTTAACTGGAATATGCTGAAGGGCTAACAGGATTTTCAAAGTAGTCACTGATTGCCACTTTTTCAAGCAGGGCATGTAATTCATAACTTCATGTTATTTTCATAATGCCTGATGGCTGTGGTTGTGTGGCCACTAACACAGTCTGATAGTGTGTGTGGATAGTATCTTTTTTAGGAGATATGGGGAAAAGATTTTCTGTATCATGTGTTAGACAAAGCAGCCAGAGCCATTGAAAAGGAAACAAAACGGGCTATAACTCTTTTCTTACAGATGATTGCGAGGCTGGTGTTGGTCTCTTCTCCCAAGTAATTAATGACAGGACAAGAGGTAATGGCCTCAAGCTGCGCCAGGGGAGGTTTAGTTTGGATATTAGGAAGAAGTTCTTTACTGAAAGAGTGGTTAGGCATTGGAACAGGCTGCCCAGGGAAGTAGTAGAGTCACCATCCCTGGAGGCGTTCAAAAAACGGGTAGACGTGGCCCTTTGGGGCATGGTCTACGGGTCAGGGAGATATTGGGATGAAGGTTGGACTTGATCATCCTAGAAGTCTTTTCCAACCTAAATGATCTATGGCTCTATGATTATTTTAGAGTAAACATCATGTCCTCTGTTGTAGAACATTTGGAGAAAAAATGTGTCTACCGTTAGGCCTGAAATCTGTTCTTCACATTTTCAGACTCCGGAAGTCAATGTGAATCATTCCAGTGGCTTTATTGGACTATGGATCACATTTTCTGTGTTTATGTGATTTCTTCCTGTCCTTTTATCCTTCCTTTCTCCCTATCATCAACTACTTCCTTGCCTTTTTTTATTCACAGTCATTAGTAGCTGCCAATACTCATAAGCAGCCCTTAAGTAATGCATGTGGAGTAGTCGTGCGTGTGTGAATTGAGGGAGACTGATTAGGGAAATCTTCACATTTCCAGAGTTAAACATAGGTGGAAATCCCACTGATTTATTATTCCTAATATTGTTATAATCTTTTGTATTTCTTTAAGTATTTTTGTCTCAAGGTACAAAAAACGTTATTCAGAAGCTAGTTAATTTTCAGTGGGCTTAATGCCTTTCTGAAGCATTGATCGCTCTGAACTACTGAAGACAGGACAGGATGGACCATTGGTCTACACTGATGTCTGTCCTGGGCAACCCTTGTGTATCTCCTACTCCATGCTCCACTAGTAGGAAAGGAGACAAAAAGCAGGTTTATAGTTGAGGAGTAAGATTAGAATTTGTGAAAGGGGGATTCAATTTTAGACTCTTTTCTGACCTTGAGGAAGACATACAACGATTGAAACATATAAGCTGTCAGAATGAAACCATCAGGGCTCCTTACGAGGTAGTATTGGACCCTGTTCAACTTTGTTTTGACATGTTGGACTTCTGTTTTCCATGTGGATAGTTATATTCCCTTACTGAACACCTTTTGTCTTGTCTGCTGTGTTTGTGCTCTTCAGGTAGAGATGCCATCTCAAGGCTGCGTTGTCTATGCATGGTCAATTGCAGTGATACCATTTCAGCTGAGAGCTTTGAAGTTTACTGTACAGCTGTTAGTTGTAAAAATGTATTTTTTGCTTCAGTGACTAGAACAAGCTATTCTGTTTCAAGAATGCAAAATTTGGATGCAAGCGATGAGCTTATTCTATTATATGCTTCCAATATGATTGTGTACAATTGATGGAGCTGGACTGTTTGCTCAGTTACACTGGAGGGTGGAAAGTGCTGATGTGGATGCTACTGTTATGGGCAGAAATTTGGCCTTGAGGTACAGGTTTCAAATATGTATGTGTATTTATGAAACTAGTCAGGCTCTAACTTGTGTAAAGGTAACTATGACAGTGTTTCAGATGGCACTGTAAACACATCTCCACAGTTACAGGGAACTACCTACCTGTTTCCTTCTACATATTCTTATCTGCTGTTGCAGACTAACTTGGGTTATCTGGAGGAATTGCTCTATTTTGCGTTTGCTGCAATATTTTCAGTTAGAATCTGGAATATCCAGTTTTAAAACCTAAAACTAAAAGTTGTAGCTGTTTTCCTGAATTACAAGAGGGTTGTTTGTTTTAGATTTTTTTTTTTTTTCTCTGACATAGTACACCAGCATTATAAATCCACCAAATAGCAGGCTAATTAAAATGTTGTTGTATATTCTGCAATGCAAAGCATGGGTTAGTGTGGAGAAGTGCACATATATTTTTGAGCTTCTGGTTATACTTCAGGTGAGCTTTACAAGCTTCTTTTGTTTCACACCTTTCTTTCTTCTTACCAAGGTGGCATCTTTAAATGCAAAAGTATTTTTGAGAACTACATTCCCATTGGAAATATTAAGAGAAGATGCTGTAATAGTTAGCAGGAGTAACTTGTTACAGGCATTTAGTGTTTCTTGAAGGGAGGGCACCACTAAATTGATATGCACCTTGTAAAATGTATACAATGTGTAAAACATTCTTAGTGATCTGTTGACTTTTGTCAACTGATAAAAGTTTTCTGTGTAGAGTCATTGCTTATGATCATTTTTCAGGGTTGTGTTTTGGTTTTGTGGTTTGTTTTTGTTGCGTTTTTTGTTTTGGTTTTGTTTCTTTGTTTGTTTTTTTAAAACCACAATAAAATTGAAGTTGGTATAGGTATCAAAAGAAGAGGTGGGCCATGTTGCCTGATAAGAGAAGAAAACATTATGTATTCTTCCACTAAATGGTGCATGTCCCAGAGGAATGTTTTCTGTGCATGTCCTTGTGTGCTGTCACTTGGTCAGCTTCAACTTTTCTGTTATTCAGATAATGTCCACTGTGATATTCTTAAGGATGTCCTACTCTCCTGCTTTTTGCCTGGAGTTTCTAGAATTTGGGATTCATCCCCGTCTGATGCATGCTGTCCTAATGTGCGTGTATCAGTATCTCTAGTTGTTTCTCGTAATAGCAGCAACCTCCCTTTAACTTTCTTTCCCTGTTCCATCTGTACTTGCCTTGTACAGGTAGCTGAGATATACAGGTATAAAACATTAAAACATATCATCTATGTATTCCTTTATTTCTTACCTCATGGAGATGTCTGTACACTGAAGTCCACAGGTTTGAAGCATCATATCCTTAAAATATTTGAAGGGATTACATTTGAATAAGCCTTCAAAAGTTCATGTACTTTGCAGTTTATCTGAAAGTAGTTCAGAGTCTTAATCTAGAATTCTCCTTAAAATAACGAATATTTTAATGGTATATCATGTCAGCCCAAGCAGTGTAAGAGTAGAATTTTTTTCTTAAAGTTACCCAACAATTGTAAGTCTTAAATGTTAAGCATGAATTCACATTTTAGGAAGATTTGTATTGTTTATTATGCTGGCTGGATTAGTCGAATCCTGCTTAAAATACTCATAGGAAGAAATGTTAGCATTTGCTGTAGAACTTCAGCTTTAGAAATATCTTCTGAGCAAACAAGGTCAGGTTAGTAGTGCACTTTAGAAGTAAGAATAATGCTGTGGTTAAAGCACTTGACTTGCACTCAGGAGATTCCCATGTTTTTTATATATTTTCACAAATTATTGAGTGACGTTGGGCAAGTCACTCATCTTGTTTTAGTCACTCATCTTCACAGTATTATTTTGCAATTATCAGGATTTATAAAGGAACATGGAAAAGTTGGGGCATCCTAAACAGAGAAGCAATATCCAGAGCTTCAAAACAAACAAAAAAAACCCCCATACCTTGAGGTTTTCCGTGTAACTTTGAGGCATGCTCCGAATGTTCTATTGCCTCTGAATGATATGATCTGTAATATGTAACTAATGTGATATTGCCAGATCTTGACAAGGTGATGACAGCATGTATATAAAATATTTTAGTGTGGCAGTGGGAATGCTTCCTAGGCAGTTCATATATATATATATTTACTTTCATAATCACATGCAGGTGCATACTTTGACTGTTTTGTACCCCTAACAATATTCAGAGAGACAATTTACTTGCACCATTACTGAAAATAGAATATTGCTTCTATTTCACCAACTGATTGAAAATAATTATTTGAAAAATTTCCCCATTTCTGATTGAATGTTTGTTACAGAACAAACTGGCCCACATACTAATATCAAAAGAGAGGAGTTATATTGTAAAGAAAAAATCCCATGCCTTACTATTTTTATTAAAGGCAAATAAATTACACTGGTGGGCATTGGTTACTTTTATAGCTTAATGAAAACTTTTTTTTAAGACTGGTTTTTCTTTTTGATGCTGTTGTGTTTAAAAATGATGCCTCAGCCCAGACTGAGACTTAAGTACTTTGGCTATATGGATATCTGCTGTCCAAATGGTAACATTAACACTGTTGTTATTGTTAGAGGGTAAAAATTTCTTTCTGGTTACTAATGTTTATCTTTCCTGCATACCACGTATTTTTCCTCTGTTCTAACATGCATATGTAGTCTACTTCTATGGATAATTCTGTATTTGTTTGTATAATCCTACAGTGTTTTCTGATAGATTAAGGAATTAATTTGTCTTTTAATTTTCCTCTTCCTTATTCATTGTTTGTAACTGTTAGAACAATAAGTAAGACAGGAGGGAAGAAATGTAGTGTGTTGCTTGTTCTTTAATTCCATGGCTGCCTATTAAAAGGGACGTCAGCTATAAACTCTGTCAGTTAAACTTACTGTTTATTTCTGAAGGGGAGTGTGTGTGTATGTAATATTAGCAGGTAAATGGTAGCATTAGCAGGTAATTTGGCCTTCTGTATGTAAATATTGTTACTTTTGTGTACCATACTGGCTTTAGTAGTGTTTTGCTGATAGACTTTAACCGGATCTAATGCAATACCCAGTTCTGTAGGAAGCAAGTAATTTGGTTTCTGGACCATAGCAGTTCTCAAAACTTCCTACAAAACAGTGTCAACTTTGCTCATTGCCTTTACCCTGAATGGAAGAAAAAGATGTATTTTTTGCTGTGTAAAAAGGTAGGAGAAATATATTCCCTGAAATCAGAAGAGGAAGCAAATGAGTGTCCTAGATGAAATTAGCCCATATATTTCAACATTTTAAGCCATTTTGGAATTATACTGTGAGTTGTTACATTAGCTGGTCAGAGTTGTGCTGGAGAATGATAAATTTCAGCCATTAGCACATTAGCAATGTGAAAAAGGGAGAGAAACACACTTCTATTAACAGGGCTGATGGACCAGTCAGAGTAGCTGGAAACTCATTAGGTGATGTATTTCCATCAACATGTATGTCTGTAGCAATTGAAAAACACTTAAGGAGTTGTAGACTTCAGATTATGATTCAGACACTTGCCTTCAGTAGGACATTTGTTTTTGTGCTAGCTGTTGTGCTTAGAAACATTTTTTTAAGATGCTACAGAGAGCCACTTTGTGATTTACCTAATCGCCATACCATTGTGCAGTTGATGTCTGCAAAAGGCAAAAGAATTTATGGCTATGAAGAACAAAAAAACAAATATGATTTGCAGAATTGTTTACTTGATTTTTGTGTTTTGCTATACGTGAGATTTGGTGTGGAGAACAAAGGATGAATACATGACAAGTAATACATTTATTCAATTTGTACTTTCAAAATACAAATATAATTGCATTCTAGTATTTGATTCAAGCCATGTTTGCTGCCTATGATAGCTTCTGGGCTGCTTGCAGTCAAATGTGAGCAAAACCTGGTTTTCACAGCATCAGTCGGACTCTACTTACCCTTGACTTCCAACTGCTAGTTTGAGCAATTTCTGTCTGAAGTAATTTTTTGTTTTCTTTTGTTTTTTAGTAGGAAAACTTCTTCTTTTTTTATCTTATCTGACAAGTGATGGCCTTCGAAAGATTTCTCTGCAGCTGGAACAAGGAAAGGCCATAAGTGCTGTAGTTGTTCTCTCCCTCATATGTGCAGCTCTCTAAAATACCACATTCTTTTTAATCACAAGTGCCAGGCTACTGCTGCCTTTCACTTTGTTGTGATGTTTTCCAAAGAGAATTACTGCTCTTGGAGTAAATGGTAGCTGAGAACAGAGGGAGCAGGTTAGCTCGGTATGTTCTTGGACTGAATAAAGTTTGTGGTTTCTTCAGAACTATTTTTTGACTCAGTTCCTTTGAGGGAAATGGCTTTGAGGTAGTGTGCTGGAAAATCAGTGGAATATTGGACCTTTTGAAAATTAAGTTAAACTCTTTGTCCATGTTTTATGAATTGCCTCTGTAAAGAAACAGCTTCAGTGTCCACAGCATGTGTCAGACTACAAAGAGAAATTTGCTCAAAGAGCAACTGCCCATGTATACATACAAAGTCACTGAATAATTACGAGATTAGTCACTGAACAATTACAAGATGAAGACACCTGGCTCAGGTACTCAGCAGAGTTCAGTATCCCATTAACCTCCAAGTGTCTGAGGTGAATCTGGGTTTCCTGTCATCTTACTTCCAGTTGCTACTGTTGACCTTTATGCAAGAAGTTATGGTGGTA
Organism: Coracias cyanogaster; assembly: GCA_033124195.1. Classification (NCBI taxonomy): domain Eukaryota; kingdom Metazoa; phylum Chordata; class Aves; order Coraciiformes; family Coraciidae; genus Coracias; species Coracias cyanogaster. The sequence continues at coordinate 106,579 of JAVSBS010006411.1, read as the reverse complement.
TCCCTCGTATGTAGGAAAGGAATCTGCATGAATTTAGCTTGAATGACCAGCTAGCCCACCCCCTCAGTTTAGCAGAGATGGAAGTGAGTACAGCTCCAGTAAAATTAAATTACAAGAAGTCAATTGAAATAACAATAAATTTAATTATCTGTTTACTAAATCAATAGATACAGAAGAACCACACAGAAAATATCTTTGCTTAAATTATCTGGTGGTGGTGAAGATTCTTGGTCAGGTTGGTCCTTTTCCACTGATATCTTATTGACTGAGCTGGTATTGATCCAATGAACTGGGAACTAAGTGTTATTCTGTAGTTGGGGAGGTTGGAGCAGATTCTTTGCAGTACTTTCTGGCCTTGGAGAAGATTATTCAAACTGTATCTTTTACAGTGCTTATGGAGAAGAATCCATAAGAATGTGTGAAAGGTGGATTCAATAAGATGGAATGTGATTCCAATAACAATGAAACTGTAAGAAACTTTCATTCATTATTCATGGAAAAGTAATTTAGGTTAATTAAAAGAGAATGAATATACACTTTTGGTTTTTAGAAGTTTAGGGGTTTTTGTTTGTTTGTTTCTGTTACGCTATAATTTTAACTGCAAGTACATATTTTATCTGTAGCAGTCTTTTGGATAAAAAGTAAAATACCTCCATCCTGGAGAAAACAAAACAAATCTTCCTTCCACTTCCTCAAACCAATCCTAAGAGTTATTCTCTCATCATTACTGATGTTCTTTAGAAAGATCTCTTACTGCTAACACAGCTAAGTTAGACAAAAGTCACTACAGCATAGGAAATAGGTAGAGCATCCTGTATTTGGCTTTAGACGAGAGGTTTTATCAGAGAGCCTTAAAAACGCTGTGGATTGTCTCTTCTTGAACATTCCCTTTCTGTGTCACTTTCATGAGTTTCAGAAATATGTTCTCTTCTGTGTCTGTGTTCAGCTGTATTGATTTTGGAACGCACTGGGGTATGCACACCTATGCAGAACACTTTTCAGAGAACTTCAAAGATTTTCAATTTGCTGACATGCAAATTGCATTTAATGTGATTATAAATTTAAACACAAAACCAAATTAAATAACTTTTCTATAATTACATATTTTATAAAAAGAAAACTTCATATGCAACATGTTGCTTCTGTCTTTAAGCTGTAGACTTGTTCAGGTGCATTGCAAGTGCCATGAGATGATTAACTGGTTGAGAAGCAAGCAAGCAGATTCTGCTGAATTAAACAGGAAATTAAATGTACTATGTATAAAAAGCATAAAGTATATGAAGACGATTTATTTTTCACTCAGCAAGGCTGTGTTTTGCTTTGTTTCTGCACAGTGCTTTGTTTCCAGGTAGGAAATGCACCTCCTCTGAGAGGAGGAAAAACAGCATGCAATTGGTTTATCTTTTTGTGCCACATTTGCTGATGGAGAGTAAAACCAAAATAATCCCAGCAAACTAAAATTCCTGGCAGAGGAAAATGTTAGGTGTAGGGAGATGGTATGGAAGAAGCCAACTTTAAATTGCTTTTTCAGAATTTTACTGGTCAAGGACTGCTTAAGAACTTTTTGGCTCTCTGAAGTGAATAAGCTGTGCGCTGTGAACCTCAGTAAGAAACTGGTGTAAATGAAGCTTCAGAGGTGATAGGAACATTTGCAATTGTCACGCTGGTAGTTTGCCACACAAACATGACCAGTTTGCAGAGGACAATCCCACGCTATGGGTGGAACTAGCTCTCCAGCGACTTGAAACTCTCTGAACCCTACGCAGTCATTCAGAAAGGGTTCTGAATCTCACCAGTGCTGCTTAGTGTAGAATGACAAGGCTCTGAGTGACTTGTCACACCACCTTTAATGATTTGTGACTTGCGTTCGTGGGTTTCCTGGTGAAAGGACCAGTTTTCACCTGCATGCTCATTTAGGATTAACAATAATCTGTAATCAGCAAGTAAGAACTGTTTCATACAGAGCAGTAACAAGTTCCTGAGCCTCCAGTCTCGATTCCTGCCCTGTTAATGCTGCAGAAAGAAGTGTTTCCAGCAACAAGAGGTGATCCTGCCTGATGGGGTAATGGGAGCCCCTCCAGTACAGCCATCAGCAGCCTCTTCCCAGCCTGAAGGGTTAGCAGAGCAAGCTTGTATTTATAGCTGGATTCTCAGCAGGCAGTGCAGGTCATACCATGAGCCGATGTTCTTTGTCTAGCAAGTGCCAATTTCTTACAGGATGTTATTTTATTGTATTGCATGTACTTTTTTGTGTGACAGATTGAAGCAAGTATGATTAAAGCTTAAATATTTTGCTAAGCATTGTATCTATTATGGGGCACCTTGGTAAATTGCTACTTAAGATTCTCTGTGTGAATGAAGAGCTAGTGGAGGGCTGGTTACATGTAATCAATTGATAGCTAAGGATATCAAATGCTATTATAACATTTATTTGATGCTGCTTAAAACAAGACTCTCTATAGATTTGGAAGTATAAAGCATATAACTTTCCTGCATGCCATATTGATTTATATCAAACCAGAGAGTAATGCATATTGATTCATATATGCAGTTCTGTTGGTGTGTGACAGTCCTTCCAACAGGTTGGATTTTCTTGTGACGATATTAAACGACTCACAATAAATCCACTTGAGCAGATCTCCATTTAGCGTTGCCCCAGGACTTGGCTATAGGGCAGTTTGCAAAACAAGACGGTAATGACATTTTACTGTTATGTTTTGCTCTCTGAGTTAATGAGGTACTCTTAGGGTAAGCACATAGTTGCAGATATATCTAGTGTTAGTACTATCAGTATTAGGAATATTAAGAAATACTCATGTAAATGTGCAGTTTTATTGTTTGTGTTGAATAGGAATAGAATAGTCTGTATTTGAACTTCAGAATTGGCAGTCAATATGGGCTTGTACAGAAATAATATCAGTTACATGTTATGAGAGTCAGAATCTTCTGCTTGCTGGTGGGTACTCATGTAGCATATGCTTAAAAACAAATAATGCAGCTGTATTTTAGAGCTCTACATTTTGTTTTAATTAGAAGTGACTTGTCCGTGGACAATAAAATGGATAAGTTGTCTTTACTGAAGGTGTTTATAAGAACTAGGCATGTTCTCTAGTTTCATCTTTACAAGCCTTTTCACTTCTAAACCTTATTTGCACACTATTCTGTTCTTCTCATCTCATTTGTTTATGTGGTTGTCTTTCCTATGCCAAATTACCTCCTTTTGAATACCACACCTGTGACCTTTCTACTGGGGTTTCAAAGATATATGCATAACGTAAATCTTAACTTCTGTTCCCCTTTTGTTTCTTCCTTGCTGATTCATACTGTAATGAAAAAAAAAGTCTTTTTACTTTTTCTACAGCCATTAAGTTAAGTGGACGCTACGCAGATGAAATCAGTTTGCCCTCTTTGAATTTGGTTGACCTCATTCTGGACAAACACTCACTGCCTGGCTTTTGTAACATGTATCAGAGAACTGGTATCTCTCCTTTGTTCCATTAACACTTCTTCAACAGAGTCATTTCTTAATGAGATCAGGGACTGGGTAATTTATAATCCTACAGCTGAGGAGGTTACTGTTTATTACATTAATAGAATAAGTGTTTGCTGCTAAACCACTGAGATCTCCTTAATAGAATAGATGATCTCATGAGGGAAGAAACTTTTCCAATATTCAAAATAGTGATTGTGGGTGGGAATCTAGGGATAGGATGTAATCCAAACACCTTTTTTGAGCTTAAAGGACTAGACAAAGACGAACTTAAAGGTCTGAATTGAAACCAGGGAGGCTGCTACCTTGAGAACAGTGTTGTCTAATGCCACCAGTGGTTTCCAATCCTTTATAATTTTTCTGAACCTTATTTCCCTCCTTTGTTAACTGTGGATGACACACACGCTAGTGCTAAACCTAGCACATCAGACCATCAGCACACACCAGTGAGGCTTTCCCTACGTATTCCCACAGTCTCAGAGACTGGCATGCCGCAACTCAGCCTGAGCAGAAACATGATGCATGAGGGTATGTTAAAAGGCCCTAGCAGCCTGGCTGCACAACTTTTTAATTTCTGGGGTGAGTGGTAGTGGTTTATAATCTAAGTGTGCGTTTCAGCTCTCCTTTTTATGATGAAGCTGCATGGGATAGTTTTTTTGTTTTGTTTTGTTTTGCTGGTTTTTTTTTTTGAGATCCTTACTGGCTGAAAACAGTCACTACTGATATAAACCTCATTTAGAGAAGTTTATCTTTGCAACACAATACTCAATAGTTTAGGAAAGCATGTAATGTACTTGCTTTCAGTCTTTCTGTTTTTTATTTTAAATCAGGCAAAATTTTAGCTTTCAGAGAATTTTAATTACAAGTAAGAAACCTATGATGATTGTAGGAATGATAAAAGCTTTCAGACAAGCTATACAGAAGAATACTCCAAAGGTGACTCTTTCAAAGAAACAGATTCAAATGTGGTTTTTTAGTATTACACAGAATCATAGAACCATATAATCATCTAGGTTGGAAAAGACCTTTAAGATTGAGTCCAACCATTAACCTAACCTCTACCAAGTCTGCTGCTAGAACATGCTCCTAATCTACATGACTTTTAAACGCGTTCAGTGATTGTGATTCAACTACTTCCCTGAGCAGCCTGTTCCAGTGCTTGATAACCCTTTCAGTAAAGAAATTCTTCCTAATATTCAACCTAAACCTCCCCTGGTGCCATTTCGTCTTGTACTATCACTTGTTACTTGTGAGAAGAGACTGACCTCCACCTCACTACAACCTCCTTTCAGGTAGCTGTAGGGAGCAAGAAGGTCTCCCTTCAGCCTCCTTCAGACTAAATAGCCCCAGTACCCTCAGCTGCTTCTTGTAAGACTTTGTGCTCTAGGCTCTTCACCAGCTTCATGGCCCTTCTCTGGATGCCCTTCAGCACCTTGGTGTCTTTATTGTAGTGAGGTGCCCAAAACTTGAGGTTTGGCCTCACCAATGCCAAGTACAGGGGGACAAATTACTTCCCTAGTCTTGCTGGCCACACTACTTCTGATACAAGCCAGTATGCCGTTGGCCTTCTTGGCCACCTGGGCACACTGCTGGCCAGTTGTAGATCAGTACCCCCAGGTCCCTTTCTGCCAGACAGCTTTCCAGCCACTCTTTCCCAACCCTGTAGCATTTCACGTGGTTGTCGCCCAAGTGCAGGACCTAGCGCTTGGCCTTGTTGAAGCTCATATGATTGGCCTGGGCCCATCAGTCCAGCTTAGATTTACTGCTGTCTTGACCGATGGATTTCAGGTTTTATGTTGAAATATTTTTATGGATGATCAAAGTCAGTCTTTAAAAAAGTCTTAGAGCTATCATCCATACCTCAGAAGTTCTTCACTGTCTTGATTTTTGGTCAGAAAAGAAAGATGGGATTATGAGAGAGCATCTGCCAGTCAAGAAGAAAACCAAGGGATATAAACCACACATGAAAAAGAAGGAAGTTGAAAAGAAGAATTAAGAATAAAAATAATAGATTTAAAACAGGAAAAATATGGACTTTGAAATAAGAAAGAATTGGGATCTAGCATAAACACCCTTATAAATTCATAGCTTTAGAGATTTGAGGACAAAAATAAGTGCACTTAGTTCATTAGTTGTAAAATTCTTCTTCAGTAATAATCTCAATCAATAGACATGTTTTGTCCTGTAGTATCTTGCCTCTTCCTTGAAAACTGAGGTAATGACTATTGATGTTTCCAAGGACTTCTGAAAGTGCAACTGCCTTTAATATGCTGATGTGGTCTTAGCTGTTGTTATTATTTTGCCTCTAATAAAAATCTGGATGTACAATTTTTTTTTTTAGTATTTTTGAATACTTTATTGTGTTTATGATTTACTGTATGCCTTATGAAATAGGCATACAGGCAGGATGTTAAGTTCTGTCTGCTCTCAGGCAGTCAGAGCTCTCCTGATTGGTTTCTTTCTGACCCAAGTCATGAGGAATTACTTTAGGAAATGAGAGGGCTCGCCCTTGCATTGAACTTAGCTTTAGCTGTGGATTTACAGCAATATTTATGGTGCTGGTAAGAATGGAGTTTGACTGGTTTGGGTCTGTAACCCAGACAGATACATTCCCAGCACTAACAGTGCCTTAAGCACGTTCAGGAGATTTTAAGGCTTTAATTGTGTTCTGACTGAAATTAGTAAATAAACTCTTCTTCAGTTATAAGGTAGTGGGAAGAGAACTAGTGGATATACATTTTCATATTCAATTCTAAATGCTCTTTGCCTATTTCTGTTACTAGTAGCTTTACCACTCTTAGTTGCATATTACAGATAAGCATAATGTACTCACATTCTTTAGAATATAACTCAGAAACGTTTGTTTCTTTCTAGTCAGCTGTCATTTTAGTTAAAGTCTCTATGAGTTGCTCATATTGTTTAGTGGAAGCAAGAGAATTTTTAAATCCTAATTTCAGAAGTTCATTTCTGCTTGCTTGTTTGAGGTAAATCTGGCTAGATGTTAATCTATGAATAACATATTTTTCTGAATCACAGAAACATGTTATAGTACATTCAGAGTAGCCCAGACAACAGGATTTAACTATTGTATTTATATAGAGCATACCTGTTTATTTACTCTTGTGATGTTAGAAATCTGGACTAACTCAATAGAACACCATTAAACAAGTGAACAGTTGTAGGTACTGGAATTAGTAGTAGTACTTTTGCACTTGGAGACTCTGGTCTTTACCAGGCGTTCTACTGTGTTACTACTAAACAGATAAAGAACAAAGATAACTTGGAATTCTGAAGCGCTTAGTGCGAATACAAGATGAGACAGCAGCTGGATGTGGGCAGTTACATCCGAACAGATAGTGTGGGACTGGATTAGTCAGCTTTGTAGGCTGTTCCAGAAAAATTACTGTAAGAAGGGAGAGGAAAAACAGGTCCAGACTCTACTTCTGGAGAAAAATAAAACAGAATGGAAATATGAGTATTCTTATTAGCTGAGCATCAATGAAGGATCAGAACTGACATTAGTTGCTAGTATTGGTTGAGTTACTGGTAACAAGTAAGCAGGAAGGATTACACCAAAATGCTGTCATCTAATATTAGAGAGAAAGTGGAGGTATATGTTTCGCTCCAAATGACTTTATGACCCTTTATAATTGACGACTGTCAGTATCAAGTAAGCACCACTGATGTGGGCGTTGCTTCTTCCTGCTCTTATCTGGATTGTCAGTTGAAAGAAGGGCAGTGGTGCAGTATACCCTGAACTGACAATGGTGTGAACAGAGATTTTCCCACATGGGGGGCTAGACAGTTGCTCTTTAAGAGATGCTGCTTGCCCAACAACAATTATTTTATCCATTAAAAGTCTCAAAAGTAATTTTAAACCATAAATCAGTGCTTCCCAGATGAAATTGAAACAGTTTTATAATGGTGCTGAGCCTCAGGCTCCTCTCAAATTCATTGCTGTGGAAGGTTGTTGTGCTCTGTTGGTTTCGTCAGATAATCCCACCCACCCAAATCCGTCTTCCAAGTATATGTACGTGTGTGTGTTTGCCTTCTTTTCTCAAGTAATGTTTTCCAGAATGTCAGCGTCGAATAATAAATAAAGATATTATTTTGACAGAAGCTTGGGGATGCTGTGACTGGAAGGGGCATGTCCTTCACAGTCAAATCATGGAAACTTTACCTTCAAACTGATGTTCTCCTGGAGGCGGGCCAAGAAGAGTGCAATGCTTTGCAAGCCAGTATGACAGGAAAAAAATAGTGGGGAAGAAGAGATTCAGGAAAGAGGTTGTGTGACTATCTAGATGTAATTATTTTTATTACTGTTTATTTTAAATCTGATTTTACTGGTTTAGTTTCTAAACTGTTTGCCAGTGAAAAGCTGGGGTGTAATTACTATTAACAGTATTATTTTGTTTGTTTTAATTTGATAAACCTGAGTTGGCTGGAGTGACTGACTTTAAACAATTCTTTAAGCTTCAATGAGTCTGTTTACTGCATCACATTCTGGAAAAAAAAAAAGGTGGTAATATTCAATGTTCATTAGTTCACAGTCCTCATGGGGTCTGTCAAGAGGTAACGTTGAAACATTCATTTGGGTATTTTGTGCTACTTCCCTTCACCGAAGTTGACTACAAGTCCCAAGCAAAACAAAAAGCCATTGTAAGTAGGATCTGGGGACAAAATTGCTTATGTCCAGTAAGCTGAAGCACTTTTTCCTAATTCGATGCTGGTGATATTTCCACAGGTATCTAGTTCTCTGCAGCGGCAGAATTTCTACCATTTATCATGAGTAAATCTGCCTTGGCTTGCACAATACCCTGCAGCTGCTGAGTCTTTCAGACCTACTCAGAGACTCTGGAGTCTATAAAGTTGAGTCCTCAAATTGTCCTTTCCATATGGCATTTGGTATCATCTTAGCTTTTCTTTATTATCAACTAGTAACCTAACTCCACTCTACAAGGGTAGGATGAAGAAGTTACTGGCCTTGAAAGGGTTCAAAAGTCTAAAGATGAGCAAAACTGTACTTATGCCTGTTTTAAAGGTCTGGACTGTGGTGCCTACTCAACTCAGTGGTCTTGACAGGTGGGAATTCATGTTCTTAGTTTAGGCATATTCCTGCTGATTATATATTATGCATGTTCTAGTGCCACAGAATGAATGTTGTTCTTGCCACAAATGAATTTCTGCACTGTTTGGATCTGTGATATGCAAGAAAGCTCTGGGTTACTTCTAAAAATTTTCTCCTTTTTAATTAAAAATTCAGACCTTGATGTACTGTGGAACTCTGAGATACCAGTTTAGTTTTTGTACTTCAATTATACTCAGTTGTTATCTTTAGTTTTATCCTTCATAAGCTTCTTGGAGTAAAGGTCTTTGTTACATATTTGCACTGTAAGTAGTACAATTGGCTAACAAAGCACTGACATAAAGATGTTATTCAAGTAACACTTGAATAACTGAAAGGAATCAAATTTTAATCTTCTGAAGTTTTTATTATTGTTTAATTAAAGTGCTGGAGTTGGGGAAAAAAAAAGCTGTCTGTTATGAATTCACTGCTTTGTCTCCATTTGGAGGAATGAAACAGCATTTTGGTCATACCTCTGAAATATCCAATAAATTAAATAAGACCAAATCAAAATTTTGTGTAATCAGAAAATCTAGGTCTCCACTTAAAAGAAAACCACTTGCTGGTGTCTCAGGCTGCCTTTGCAGACAGTGAGACAAAAATGTAAGCCATCAATCTGTTTCTTCCTCTTTGCTATTAGCTGTGATTTTCCTCCCTTCATTCTGGTTGTCTTTCTCTCCACAAGCTGCTATTGCAGGTGCAGTTAGGTGATTATTTCTATTAGAAATGTTATTCAGCACTGCTCTGCTGCTTCTTGGAACAAACAGAAGGCTCCACTTGGTCTCAAATGTTTAACTTGAGGACACTGCTGTGCCAGGATCATAAACTGCTGCAGCAAGGTTGGCATCTAAAAGAAAAGACTAACTTCAAAGCAAACGATACCAAGGTACTTTCAATCACAGGTGATGTAAGAGGTAGACACTGACAGTAGAGGACTCTGGCTTCAACACTGAAGCAACAAGAATTACACGTACACCCCTAATTGAATGAATTGTACAAGAAAGAGAGGAGACACTTCTGGTAGTTTTCTAGGCTCAGTGCTGATTTATTTTATTCAGCTAAAACTTACTAGTAGGAGTCAGAGTAAGCTGGCTGTCTGAACAAGATGACTAGACCTATGCCTGGGGTTTTTTTCTACCTGTGTCCTCTCATTCACTCTAAAGGAAAATAGAACTGTATCATTTGGGGGGTTTTATGATCATAGCACTCTTTCTGAGAGCTACTTAGAAGAAACAGGATTCACCTTAGAAAGCTGAGAAAAAGCATCTCTGCCAGAAGGCTGGTCAGCCTGGTAAAGAGCAACTTAAACTAGGGGCATGGTCCTGGGCGGCCAGCTCTAGGTGGCCCTGCTTGAGCAGAGGGCCTGGACCAAACCAACTCCAGAGATATCTCCAAACCTCAGCCATTCTGTGATCTTAATTAACCTGTATGTTCAAGTTGCCTCTGTTAAAAATGAGCAACTTTAAGACAGTCATGTCCAAGATGATTATTTCCTGTAGGTCAACAGAAAATAACTGTAGTAATTGTCTGGAGTTTTAGGAGTGACTGGTGCATACGCATATACAATATTTCTGTTCCCTGCAATATATATAATGGTCTGAACAGCAGGGTTGGAAATGTGTTATAATCTAGGTGTGATTGCTCGTTCTCTGGACTACTGCAAGTCTTCTAAACCATTTTCTTTGGGGTTTTGTTTTTTGCAGGTATTTCTGGGTTTTGGGATTGTGGGGTTTTTTTGGTATATTGCTTTTTTCTCTTTTTTTGTTTGGTGGTTGGTTGTTTTTTTTTTTTTCCCATGGTCAGTCTGTAACTTAGGGGTAATGCTTCAGTACTGGAAAGAAGCTGTGAGGCAATTAAGTACATAATCTTAGAAAACCACTTCAGTTTTAGCAAATAGCTATTTATGTATGTGATAAGAAAAACTTTCTGAGAGTGGATTTGGAGAAGGGACGGTAAACCTCTATTTTCATAACTTCAACATTTGAGAGAAAAGCAAAAGTGAGAGGAAGATACAGAGACTGAATAGACTGGTTTAGTGTGGGGAAAAATAGGAAAAGAGTTGCTTAGGCAAGCAGGAAAGCATAGAAAGAAATGTAATGTCTACTGTATAAAGAACAGTCAAGGGAGAGAGCAGATAAGAGCAGTGGTCACATCAGAACTAGGAAGGTGGTATCTGTCAGTGCAAGAGTGTGTAGAGGCAAATGATTGCACACACAGTCATGTTTTCTTGATAAAGTTAACAGCAACTTTCTAAAGGCAGCATGCAGAAAGTGGCTGGCTTGTTTTCTAAACTTGTCTGCATAACCTGTGCTGTGAACCCCTTTTTGTTTAAGCAGTAGATCTCCCTTTCCTGAAGGAGAAGCAGGATTTGACCCTCAATCTGTCAAATGCAGATATACCCATTAGTCATTTATTTTGTGTGATGACTCAGTAGGTGAACCAGTCTTACCTTTTCATGCTCATCTTGCACAAAAAATTAAAAATGAGTCTGCTACCCAGAAGCAAAATGAGACTGAAAGCTACTGACAGGCTTTCCTTTAAATTACACATTAAAGTTTATCAGCTGACTTCTGTCCTGGCTTCCTGAAGGCAGATTTGGAGATGCAAATCTGGAATGCTTCTCCTTCTGATAGCAGCAAACCAGAGTTAAAGTCAGATTTCAAGTAAACAAAATTTAACAAGCAACACAAAAATTTTGCATGCCTGTTGAAATGCTCTGTATTTCTGCCCTAGAAACATTTAAATTACTGTACACCACCCTTCACTTACAAGAAACAATTAGAATAGCCACAGTGCTGGGATATTTCTCTAAGGGTAACCCAGTGATGTGGAGATGCAATGACTACTGCTTCATCAGGGTAGAATTAGTCTGTGTTCTGCACAGTCGCACGGCAGCTCCCTGGTGCTGTGCTACTAAATGTTGTTTAACCAGGTGATAAATAAGTGTGAAATTCTGAATCCTGATTCCCTTTTAATGCAGCAGATTAAAATGGAAAGCAAATTGTGGTAAATCTTGGTGGTTTTAAATTTTAAGTTGTTGTAAGTTCTATCTTGCCTTTCCATCAAGGCCTCCTTCTTCCACAAGGAGCGAAAATATATTTATTTATTGTTAATGCTACAAATGTTTTCTACTCTGTCATACTCGTTTTGTGATTTGAGGCGTTACCTTAGACCTTCTCAAGCTTTTCTTCATTGTTTGCTTCCATTTTGAATTTCCTGTGGGGATTTAAGGAAATCTTTGGGGATATGGTTAACCATAACATCAGAGAACATATTTTGTATTTCAGCTGTTCTTACCAGCTCCCAACAGATGGGGCAAAGCAGCAGGTCAGATGCAAATAACATGTTATTGCTGTTTAAATCTGCTAAATATCTTCAGAACATCGGCCTTTTTATACAATATATCCTGTCCATTATTATCTCTGATCTAAACAAGGAGAAAAACCCAAACAGCTTAGAGAACTGGACTACAGTCTCAAAAATGAGAATATCTATGATGTATATATATCACACGTGACAGGGAACTGATGGGCAAGGGTATTGCTCATGGCTGCCAAGGCTACTGATGTCTCAGTTTAGCTGTGTGTACATTTAAGACATGAATTGCTAGATGATACCCGTGGTAGACACCCAAGATTAGTATATATTTTATGAAATTAAATTTTAAAGTTCTGAGGTAATATTGATGTTAATTTGGGTGCTTATCCACATCAGGAGTCACTGGGTACTACTGCAATGCTAATAGGAGTGCTGTTGGGGAGAACCAGGAATCACTGAAAAAAATGGAATTTCAAAAAGCTGAAGTTTCTTTCGTATTTTATTTGAACTTGCTCACACATCCAGAGTGAAAATTACTGTGCAGGACATTACCGTGAGAGCCTTCATTTTCGTTTTACTTAAAAAAAGCAAGCCATAAAGTATGGATGTAATGACTGCTTTGTTAGGGAACAGCACACTTGAAAGTACTGAACAAAAGCTATTATCTAGTAGCAGGAAATTTTGCTTCTTGGAAGTAGGAGGACGACACTTCTCTTGTGGGTCTGTGTTTGCCCATATGCAGTTGCTATATAAGCATTTGTTCAGTGTCGTTGATAATCACAGGAGTTCAAATTGTTTTCTAAGGTGCCCACAATGTGTAAGTGCAAAGTTCCAGTGCTGTACAAATAGCACAGAACTTACTGCTTTTATAGGCATATTTGATGTAAGCATTTTGTTAAACAGATAAAAAATTATCCAATAATATGAAAAACTAATAGGCCATGACTGTAGCTTGAAAAAATGCTGATCCTGATAAGGATCTAAATCGTTTGTGATTCAGTTGGATCAGCAGTGAATGATTTTGTGCATCTTGGGCTCCATTCCAAATCAAAGGGTTGCATTTTTGAGAGTGAAGGAGTTGGATTTACTTGTGACTTACATTCCAGCTTATTTTGTATTCGAGCAATCAGATGGAGATTTTTCCTAAGCTGGTAAATGTTTGGGTTGCCCAACTTACCACATCCTGCTTTTCTCAAGTGCTAACCATCTGCCTTCCGGGTTTGGGCAGAATCATTAGTCCCTTCCAGAAATGTTGACTTTAATCTTTTACTTAGTTCTTAAGCCAGCTGAATTTTTATTTACAGGAAAACTGTCATGTAACAGTAGTAGTACCAATCTTTGAAAGCCAGAATGGTAAACTGACTGTAGGAAAAGAAAAGATATTTAACAGTGAAGATAAACTGACCTGAGCTGCAGTCTAGCAAATGAATGTGGGAGAAACTGTATTAATTTGAGTAGCCTCAGGAGGTGTGGGTATGATGCTGGTCTTGTTAGTAGCCAAATTGAGAACAGTGAAAAGAGGAATCAGGTAGTATTAAGCAGAGTAAAACCACTCCAACACTGGTAATACTATCACTTCATTATTTTAGGATGCTATAATAATTGTTTACTTCATTTCTGTTAACATGTAATAGGTTGTAATGGGCCAGTAAGCACTATTTTTTTCCTGGATATTTGCAAATTTAATAAAAACATTTTGTATTACTACTTTAAGTGGAACTAATCATGGAATTGAAGTGATGTTGATGGAAGTCATTGCCAAACTGCCCATTGACTTCAGTGTGTATGACCCATACTAATAAGTCTGCAAGACAGGAGCTGCATTTTAGATGTGGCTTGTATGTTGAGGTCGTACCACTTACTTGTCTATGCGAGCAGAGTATGTAGATAACATTCATGCAGATAACACCAATCAGCTAATATAGCTTCAAGAGTCAAGCATTTACAATGCTAGACAAATACTCTTCTTGTGTACCTATGTTAATAGTCTTTGTTTATATTATGTTATTCTATTCTTTCATCTGTATAGCTTCTACACCACAGTGGATTGGATAGACTGGGTTCCTTCTGTAAGCAACTTTGATACTTTGCTTTTACCTTGGTGCTCAATATGCATCCCTATATTTTATTTACTGTACTCCATTTAATGCTTTTTGAAGTCAGAATTACTCATTTTCTGATGAGCTTTTCCATGGCATCCATTGCCATAGTATCTGAGCGCATAGCAAATGTTAATGAATTTATTTTCACAACAGTGACTTCCATTGACTTCAGTCACTGTTGCAAGTGCTCAGCACTTCTGCAAATCAGACCCAAGGGCCTCCAGGCATGCAACCAGAAAATGAGAGCGTGCGATTGCTGACTATCTGTGAAAGCCCACTGTTTGTGGGTTTTTCTGAGATGGGATTCATAGATGCTTGCTGACAGTGGTGTGTTGGTGAGACTGGGGATTCTTTGGTTGTGTTCCAGGCTCTGGTGTGGAGTACACTTCATTTACTCTAAATTATCCCATATTTGATTACAGTTTTCTCCTTTCCTTGTTCTAGGCTCTTTAGTTACTGAGATCTTGTTTTCACTATTTAGGTTTGTTGCCAGTGAGTCTCTCCCCCTCCCACAATTGTGTGAGTTAGTCTTCGTCTTTTTTTTTTTATCCCTCCTCTTTTTCCATTTCTCATTATGAGATTCCTGTCCCATTCTCCCTGTCCTTTGGATCTGTGCTAGCACTTAATTGTCTCCTTGTTCCATTGTCCCATTCCACTGCCCTCTGGCTCTCTGGCAGTCCTAGGTTTCATTCAGATCTTTGAGTTTTTTCCTTTATATCAGTTCTATTTCTTCCTCTTGGCTCCTCCTCCTCAGGTTTTTTGCAAAGTAAATCTAGACTCTCACTCTCCAAATCATCTCTATTTTCTCATATCACACCCTCCTTATTCCTCTTTGCTCAAGTCCTCATCCAAAGTGTTACCTTGTTTCTGCTTCCTCTGCTTCTAAAGAAGTCCCAGTTTCCCCCGCAGCCATTTTGGATACCTTTCCCAAGCATCTTGTCCTTGAGTTTTAGGCCGCTATCATCATTTCCCATCAACTTTCCACTGTCAGTTTCTTTCTTTAGTCCCCTTTTTTTTGCCTACCTACAGCTCATAACTTTTTTTCTTCTATTTTTCCCTTATTCCCCTATAACCTTCCTGATGTGTTTCTTGTCTCCCTTTTGCCTTCCTGTCATGAAGGTTCCTTTGCTGTGTGCTGTCCTCATCTTCCAATAAGTCTTGGAAAAATGCAGCTGAAATGAGCTGCCTGTTCTCTGCTCCAATTCCTGGGCCTAATTTGCTTGCAGTCTACTAGAGCTGCAGTGTCAGGGACAGTCTCGGTCAATCTTAGGCTGGAGCTCACCAGTGTGGAGTAAGTAGTGAATTCACATCAGAAAAGACCTTATGAATCAGATGTCAGTGTACATTTGAACCCTCTTGTATCAGAGGTCAAAGAGGGTGACTGTGGCATACCTTTGAAATGAAACTTATGGGGACTGGGAAAGGATGCTGATATGGCAGCATGAGGAACACTGTCTCTTCTACAATACCAGTTTAATTGCTTTTGTTTAGAAAAGATAAGTCAGACTCAGACAAATACTCAGTACAGGAAAAAAGTACTCAGGTGGTTGTAACAATGATAAGGAATTTATAATTGTTATATCAGAATACATTTGTGTGAGTGAAAAATTGACACTATTATGTACAGATTCCTCCTTGATGCCCCCTCCTGCCCCCCCCCTCCCCCCCCCGCCTTTTTTTTTTTCCAAACAGCCAAAGGTAGATGAAGCATTCACATCAGGTAATCAACTTCTTGATGAATGCTGTTAATGGCACTGCACTTTCACTTAGCATGTCATCAGTTTTTATTTATGCAGCTGCCTGACTTTTGTGTTCACAGAGAACTATTCCATTTGTTGGTACGTGGAAAAATGGAAGCATTTCCTACGTTCTCAGTATTTCAGTTGATACAGACTAGTCCAAGGAAACCTGAAATGTTCATTTTTTCCTTTTCTGTTGCATAGTCATAGCTACTGGAGAGGTGAACTCTTTTAAATACACTTTGCTTATAGGGAGAATTTTAGGGAAGTAGTTTTAATTGTTGATAACCACAATTTGATGTTGTTACAGATTATAAAGAAAAGTGGAGAACTAGGACTGGAATGGGCCTCAAGAAGTAATCTTCTTGCCCAGAGTAATTTTATGTGTATCATTCCTAGCAGATATCTGTCTTGCTTGTTCTAATTACAGACTTTACACAACCTTGCCAGGCAATTTGTCACAGTATGTTACTCTTGTTACACTTTTCACTACTTGAGAGTTTCCATTACGTTTAATATGCATTGTTCTTGCTGCAAGTTAAATCCATTAATGAACATGGAAAACAGGGTATTCCCATCCTCTTTCTAGCAGCCTTTTATTTACCTGTGGATTATCATCCTGCATCTCTTCTAGTTTATCCATAGCCTGTCCTCAATGCTGCTACACAGTATTTTGCTCATTGTTGAGATCTCAGATGAGAGAATTTTATCCTAGCTTCTTAAATACTATTTGTTGGTGCTTGTCTGAAATTCTG
Organism: Coracias cyanogaster; assembly: GCA_033124195.1. Lineage (NCBI taxonomy): Eukaryota > Metazoa > Chordata > Aves > Coraciiformes > Coraciidae > Coracias > Coracias cyanogaster. The sequence continues at coordinate 90,050 of JAVSBS010006411.1, read as the reverse complement.
AAAAGGCAGATACTATATCCAAGATAGGCAGATGGATAGATTTAAGGGACTGTAAAAAGCCCTCCTTTTTTAGCTCTGCTACATTTCTTTCCAATCTTTGTGGGCTATTTTCATACCCAACTTGTAGTCCCTAACAGACTTTTTTTCCACTGTCTGTTGTAGGTTTTTCAGTGACTTTTTCTCTGCATTAAATTCAGACTGTCAAGATGCTCCTGCTTCTGTAACTGCATAATAAGCTCAATGCATTTTAGAAATAACTGAGAACTAAGTTAAATGATAAGGTTTTTGCTTAGACAAAGCACTTTTACGTCTTTCTCTGAGGCAAAAAAAATACACTGAAAAGCAATTGTTAAGAAAGTATCTGTTTATATGTGTGAAATTTAGACAAATTTGTTATGGTTTGACAAACCACAGAGGACATAACATGTTTAGTTCCTTCATGCTTTTCGAACAACATGAGGGAACACTAAGAGCATAGTTAAATTGTATCATGTGGCTTTGGTGTCTAAGCACAACTGTCTGTCCAGTTGCTTTGCCCAACAGGGTCGACCTGCTGTACTTGTTACCAGTGATCCTTGTGCTGTGAGCTGAGCTAAATATAATTTTGTTGCCCTGTTTGCATGGCAGGAGAATTGTTCATTCCTCACCTTCATTTTCACAGGTTCTCTGTCTTGGTTTTCGGTAGTTGGCAGCCTTAGACTTCACACCCTCCTCATGAAGCACAGTAAAGAAGCATAAGCTTGGATGTAAACAGGTGTGTGCAGGAGGGGAGGACAGAAATAAGGTTGGGTTGTAATGGGAGTGTAGTTCAACTTGCATGTACTTCTTTCTAGAGCCTGGGCTCAAACTTGTTCACAGTCGATGGTGAGTGTCAGTGAGGCCTGATGGTAGGGTAGACATCTCCTGTTCTTCTAGGGCTTGCAGTGATAGGATGAGGGGTAATATCTTTAAACTGGAAGAGAGTAGATTTAGATTAGAATGTTCTTCTCTCTGAGGGTGGTGAAACACTGGGACAGGTTTCCCTGGGAAGCTGGGGATGCTCCGTCACTGGATGTGTTCAAGACCAGGTTGGATGGGGCATTGAGCAACCTAGTCTAGTGGAAGGTGCCCCTGCCATAGCAGGGGGGTTGGAACTAGATGATCTTTAAGGTCCCTTCCAACAAAAGCCACTCCACAATTGTATGATTCTACACACTGTCTACACAAAGGATTGCAGTGTGCTTGTTAACAATTATTTCATAAGCTTATTGTATTAATCCGATTATATGATCAGGTGTTTTTTTATGTTATAGAATCGTAGAATGCCAGGTTGGAAGAGACCTCAGGGATCATCTGGTCTAACCTTTCAAGGCAAAAAAAAAAAAAAGTTTACATGAGATGGCCCAGCACCCTGTCAAGCTGAGTCTTAAAAGTGTTCAGTGTAGGGGAATCCACCACTTCCCTTGGGAGAACTATTCCAATGTTTTATTCTTCTCACTGTGAAGAACCTTCCTCTGGACTCCAATCAGAATGTCCTTAGGAGCAACTTGCATCCATTCCTCCTTGTTTTTTCCATGTGACTCCTTGTAAAAAGGGACTCCCCTTCCTCTTGGTAGCTCTGCTTCAAGTACAGGTACCTGGTAATAAGGTCTCCTCTAAGTCTTCTCTTCTCAAGGCTGAACAAGCCCAGATTTCTCAGCCTTTCTTCATATGGCAGGTCTTCCAGTCCCCTGATCATCCTCGTGGCCCTTCTCTGGACACTTTCCAGCCTGTCTGCCTCTTCTTTGTGTAGTGGAGACCAAAACAATTTTTTTTTCTTTCTTTTTTTAAGTTGCATAGATTGTCCTTTTTTTTTTTTTTCTTTATTTGATTCAAGTCACATGGAAAAAGGTGGTGGAATAAAAAGCAAAATAGTCTGGAAAACTTTGCCATTAAGAGCCAAAATTTGCTGAATATGTGGTGAGTCATACAAACGTCAACTTTTCTGAGTGCTTACAGCATTAATCATATAATTGGAAATGTGTTTCATAGACATATATAATGGGTTCTAACATATTGTTTTCTGATTAGCCAGCTACAATTAATTGACTCATGGACAATTCTACCTTTAATTGCTGCCCCCTCTGTTCCTGATGTATAGTATGGACCACCTTGTTTTACAGGAGAGTTATGAAGCTATATAAATTATGTTTGTTGAAAAGAGGAACAGACTAAGATAATACAATAGAAGAACTGTAGAAAGCTCATGAGGAAGGTAATAATTCTGTATTCAGCACAGACTTTGGATCATGTCCAGTAAATACACTGTAAGATTACACTCTGGGTAGTGCATGTGGAAAGAAAAGATGAGTAAGTACCAATTGAGTACTATCCATACCCTGCTTTGAATAAAACAGATGTCCTGTAGAAATATAGTATTTCAATATAAATAGAGAATATGCCATATGCATACAGGGATGTCAGGGAGAGTTTGTTTAGAGAGGCTTATTTCTGGAATCCTCCAATGTCTGAGGTATTGAATTTGCCACTGCTGTATTCTTTAAATGCTAAGACTGTGGGGGTGTGTGTAAAATTCACAATACCTACATTTTATGGGATGCATAGCTTTAATTTAGTCGGTTGCTGTAAAAAAGCATACTGGGTATTTTCTGGAAGGAAAACAAGTACTGGGATAATGAGGTAATACATGAGGGAGTAGGTCATGCACATGGAGAAATAGTACTATGTAGTAAGTGAAATGCAGGGTTATATCAGATAAACAAATTAACTATGTCAGGAAGCAATTAAGACTCCCTATTGGATTTCTAGGCCTAAATTTAGTATAAGTAATAAGACTATCTTGATAAGTGCTTGATCAGTTGAGACAGTGAATGTAGCATACCAGGAGAGGTCAGGGACAGTTGTCAGGAAACACAAGAGAAATGTGTTATTTCAGCTCACCATGATTGCTGCCTTCCCATGTCAATTGGGTAGTAGCTGTCAAGTTATTTCAGACTAAACTTTTAGACACCATAAATGACTTTTCATCGAGGAAGCTAATCAGAGAATCAATAGAGGGGTAGTTTATTGACACAGTGTTATTACCAGAGTACATTCTGTAACAATGTGCTTAAATTCAACATCCTTTCTGGAACAACAGAAGTCAGGAGAACCGGTAGAGCAGTGTTTAATTCCACAAATGGGAGTTTTAGAAAAATTAGGATGTTTGTTTAAAAAGAAACTGAGAGAAGCGGCTAACAAATCATCTTTACAAATGACACGCATATTGTTTCAAACCCCACTGTATTGGAAGCTACAAAAAGTAATGCATTTTAGAAAGACCAAATTAAAAAAATGTCATTGTTAAACACCAAGATTAGAGAGATTACTAAATACACAAATATTCTTCACAAAATTGAATCCCTATTCAAATGTCAAAAGAAAAAGAGAGTGTATAATCTGTTAGGTTAAATGTAAAAAAAAAAAATAAAAAATAAAAAAAAATGCAGTGAAACAGAGCAAACATGATTGAGGAAGAACTTCCAAAGGCTTTTCTCTAACCCCTGAGGTGTGGAGTGCTTATCAGGTAGTCTGTAAGGCCAGTGGATTATCATAGTATCTGAAGTTGAAGCGCACACACACATACACACACACAAAGGATTTGTTGCAGTAAGAGTAAATGCAAAATAAATTGATTTATTGAATAAAGATTCCCACATGATGATTTTCTTTTTTTGCAAGAGTTTATTAGAGAATGTAGTTCAGTAAAAAAGGGAACAGCACAAACTGACAAAATAAGTAAATATTGCTTAAAAATATCTGAACCTAGTGGCATTTTCCCAAGACTTCTAGAGGACCTTTAAGAGCAAAATAGTTAAATTGAACTTTATTTACTATAGTGCCTTTTGCCTAACACTTCCTTGGTACCAAAGAGTTGGAGTAAGATTAATGTGACTATCAAGAAACTATTTTATAGCTTGATGTATCCAGGGAACTACTAACCAGTAAGACTGTGTTCAGGAAATTGACAGAAACTATATCAAGGAATAGTTATTGGGCATATAAATATGATATGTTGGTGAAGACTCAACATGGCTTATTTAGTCATTCCTCACTCTTAGAATTCACTTTGGGAGTGAATATCCTGTTGATATAATCTGCTTAGGTTTCCAGAAAGTATTTGAAAAGATTTATCACCAAAAAACTATTGAAAAAAACCAAACTAGCCATGAGAGAAAAGGAGAGGTATTCAACATGGAGAAATAGCCCCCCAAAAACCCGTCCCAAAACAACAGGGTGGCAATTAGTATTCAGTTTTCTTAATGCAGAGGATATAAAAAGATTTTGCACTGGGCTCTAAATATTCCAGAGAAGTGGGTTTATAGTGGCTAATAATGAAATTCTCAAGAGATTGCCCAAGTAGTCAGGATAATGAAGAGAAGGAGCCATATCTAAGAGCAGCAAAAAAACCAGATGAAATTCAGTCTAAGTAAATGCGAGGAGGTGCAAATGGAGGTACAAATAAATCCCAATTGCAATTATACTTGATGATGGGTAAACAATTAATTACTGATTTTTAAGAATGAGGTGTAGGTGCTGCAATGAATAATTCTAGGCCATTAGAAATTACTGGGAAAAGAGTGGAAAAAAAACAGTAACATTTTTGTGGCTTTGTATACATTCACAGTATACCCATGTCTTGAAGACTGTCTTAGATATGTTAGAATTTACAAAGCTAAGAATAAGAATGACACAGTTTATTAATGAGTTGCTTTCTCCTTGGTAGTAATTGAATAATCAAGGACTCTTCAGACTAGAAGAAGATATGACTAACGGGTATATGACAGGAATCCAGAAATCATTGTTAGGCTAAGGGAAGATGAACTGGGAATTATTTACAATTTCTTTTTCTACAAGAACAATAGGGCACCAAATGAAGCTAGGAGAAGGCAGTCTCTCAAAACAAGCAAGAGAAGATGCTCAGAAGACATAATTAAGCTGTGCAAAACTCTGCTGTTGGATATTGGGAATGTGGAGTGTTTTTATGGATCTAGCACACAAAAGAAGGGAAAGAGATTTCAGCGGGCTGTTAAATATAAATGTATTATTACTGATAGAATAAGTTCCTAAGCAGCAAATCACTGGAGCTAAGAAGCTTTAGAATGGTAGCCCAGGTGTGGGAAAGGAGAGACAAAGTGTGGATTTATGATGAAGTGAAGCAAGTAATAACACTGGTGAAGATGGGAAGGTTTGAATATACTATATGAGGAAGGGGGGAGACAAAAGAAGAAGAGTGAGCAGAGCTGGTGGAAACTGCAGGTGACTGAAAGAACAAGAATGGGAATTTGGCACCAATGCTGAGGAGCACTGGTGTCATTTAGAAAAGGAGTGGTGTGAAAACAGTAAGAGAATGGCAAAGGAAGGGATTGAATGTTAGAAAGCCTATTGGTCCTGATCTAATAGTACAGTACAGGTTAGTTTATTTGAATTGTTACATTGAATATTTTTGAAATACAAGAATTATATTTAAGATATGTCTGTAGGTAGAAATGTGTTGTGATGTAAACTCAAGTACAGTGATAGTTTAGTAGGTATGTGTTTTTTCACATGTATGATACTGAAATAGGGATCATTAGCTAGCTTAGTAGATTCTCAGAGCCCATACTGTAATTTCATTCATGGTTGTGTCACAGACCTCTCTTATATCAGTAGTGTATGTATTATTTTGGTTTTATAATGTTTTGTTCTTAAGCATTAGTTCTTTCTTTTGTCCGAGCACAGTCGGTTTAGCTTGTTAGCATAGCGAGGATCAACAGAAATATCAAAATCCTCCAGGTATCCAAGCAAAAGAAAATAGAAGAGAATTTCCATGAACTCCACTGTTGCACGTTCTTTAAAAAAAGTTCCCAATGAATGAATTGATATTATAAGGTTTCCAAGGAGTTGATTACAGAGAGTCTCAGGAAAGGCCACTGAGTATGAGGTAAGTAGCTAAATTTTACATTATGCTGAGACATAAAATTAAGGCTGATAAACAGTGCTTTCAAAGACATGCTAAAGTTAAGCTCAAAATCATAGCTATTTATTAGAAGCAGAGAAGAGGACATTTTACTTACGGACATTTTGCCCAAATCACTGGTTAATCCTTAATGTGTAGTTAATTTCAAACGTGTAGTTAATTCAGATGTGCGAAATACTTGCCAGATACATATTTCATACAAATCAGAAATTACCCAGTAAAATCTTAGTTCCAGGAACGAATCGTGGTGATTGCTCTCTAACACCAGCTAGTGAAAGACAAAGATTTTGTGGGGTATGGTTTTGCTAGATTTATCTTTTAGATTTAAAAGAGGATTATCGTCCCTTTGAAAGCTGATTCCTTTGATTACTAGCGTGCGTGGTTTCATTTCCAACCTAATATGCTATGCAGAATGCATTGCACATGACTCCTAAATAGTTCTGTTATTTATTTGTCCCACTGCAGTGGGAGATGGTTCAGAATGAAAATCCTGTATTATGTGTTGGACAGGTATTAAAGGCAAAGTGTTAAACCACAGAAATCACAAGGTTTAACTGATGATTTTTTAATGCAATTAGCCTAGTCTCGATGTTACTAATTGGATTACATGTGAAAATGAAAGTAACCCTGGAGGTTTCAAGGTTTGAATGAGGAATAACCATTTTGCAATAGTTTTTCACACTAAAGGAAGTTCTCTCTGAGGCTTAGGTGTTACCTGTCATTCAACTGGACTGTGATTGTGATTTTGGGCCAACCTGACAAAGTTGCCTGGTAGCTGGTAGTTGTCTGCCTATATAAATGCCTGCAGCTATTCAAGGACCTAGGGAGGTTGATTGAGCTTGAGTTTTCCTTCAGAGATGCAAAAACCGTCTCTTTCTTCTTTCACTGGTTGTGTGGAGATTGTTTCTTGTTTCAGAGCTGGGATGTGATAGGGACATAATATGTTCCTTTTTTTAGGGATAAGATTAGGAGAATCCTCCCGTTGACTTTAAGGTGTCTCTGAGGTACCATACCATTTCGTTTGCAGGCAACTAATTTCTGTCTCATACAGAACCTCTCACAAGACTATTTGGGGACTCTTACTTCTTCAGATAAGCCCTCATAATCGTCTCAGTTTTTCGGCCTGATTTTGTGGCTAAATACAGTGAGTTATCTGATTTGACTCTAGAATGCTTACAGAGAACTTAGGTCTTGCCTGGCTGGGTTTTCTTACATTGCATTTTTAAATGTGTTCTGATTCAAAGCACAATGCTGTTTTTCTACAGATGGAGTCTTTTCTGTCGTATTTATTTGTGTTTTCTTTTCTATGTAAAGCAAAGGCAGTTACTCTACCCCTCGTGTTTACAGGTTTTTCACTGGGCTTGCAATGTTACGTCTGTTATCGTTAATTTCTAAAAACCTTTTTTTATTTGCAGTTCTATGAAATGGTCAAACTGCTTATCTGCATCAGTTTTATCTGTCTGGCATAGTCTGTCCGTCTAGAAGCATAGTTATCAGTGGCGAAAGAACATTGCCTGTCTAAGAGCAGTTATCAGTGATAAAAGGACTTCTGCAGAAAAGCAAGCGATATTTTACAATGAGTTGTACAGATATTCAGGAGTATGTTTTATATTTGGGATTCCGGTGACCTGATGGAATTTCTATCAAAATAGTGACTTCAGAGGGATAGTGCTTCGTTTCAGGCATAAAGGGTTTGTCAGGAAAAAGCAAACTGAGTTGCATTTTAGATACAAATTGTAAGATTCCTTAGAGGCTGCTCTGCCTTTTCCAGTACATGCTGGACTGCCATTTAAGTCACTCTGAGTATGGGGTGCCTGAAGAATAATCAGTTTTAGCTACTTCAGATATTTTTTTTTCTGTATTTTAAGCAATTTGTTATGGTGAACTGTCACTGGGTAATGGCAGAGGTACATTTTTGGTCCCCACACCTGCTTGGAGAATCTATACCATCTGTCCAGTATTGCTGAGAATTGATTAATCTAGTGTTTTATTGCTCTGAGTCACTGGCAGGGAATGCTACTATACATGCTCATATGCTGTCATCCTTCATTTGATGAATACTAACAAAACATAGAAAAGGACTGGTATAATAAATTGGAATAATGTATAGTCTTCTTGATTGATAGATTCACTTAAACAGCATTGTGAAAAAATAGCGTAAACCCTATTTCTTAATCCTTTCGGTATGTAACTATACAGGGTTCCCTCCCACTGCTGTAGGCCCCATTGATAAAAAATGCATTTGAGTTGTCAGGAGAAAGCTCAATGAGGTCATCAAAACACAAATATTGGGAGGGGAATATTATTTTCCAGAAAAATGTGAAATGATTTGGCTGGAGATGTTACTGTTACTGGGTAACCTGAATATTTAATTAGAGCCCTTGAAATGTGTTTTGAGTGACCTCTTGGCAATCTTTATTACCAGTACAATGAGACAAATACACTTCAAGACCTGTTAAGACAAATCATAACCTTGTGAATGATACTATTTGAAATGACTATACCAAAAGTGCTGGCAGTGCTCTTTTATACTGCCCCAAATTCTACTATTAGACAAGGAACTTTTAACTGGGAAAGAGGGAGGAGTGGGAGGCATAATGAGAGGTCGGTGTGGTGTTTATGTAGATCTGTATTTTGCAAAGGAATTAGTTGGTGTTTTTCCATCTTTTCAGGTTCTGTGATTCTTCTTCCTTCAGCTCTATGTGATGCAGAAATAATTACTTTCACATCAATTGATGGATTTTTCTTCAATTGCTTCTGAAAAGTACAGGGTTCCACTTTTATTTCAGTCCATTTCATTTTATTGCATTCCATAAACACAATATACCTACATACAAACATACGTTTGCACCATACATACAAACAAACGTTAAAGAGGTTTTTGTGCAAGCATGTTCTGGTGTGAAGTGACAGTTTGATGAAGACTTCTGTGAATGCTGTTAGACTGAAGATAAGTTCCTAAATGTACTTATCTTTATACACGCAAAATGTTAGACTAATCATAGATTTAGAGATCTTCATTAAATAAGGACAGACGCAACAGAGAAAAAGAGTATTTTTTTTATTATGGGATGTTAAAATATGGCAAGTAACAATAAACAGTTCACTGATATTTTCAGTGGAGATCTTAATTCCTTTGGAGATCTATAGACAACATGCTAAAAAAGACTGACAAAACCTAATTACAGTTGCTTCATAGTTGCTGTGCACTGAATAATAAAAGCATTTTTTCTATATTTTATTCATATCCCTTCTTACCAAAGACCTAAACTTGAAAGATTCATTAATGTTTTCTATAATTACATGTGCTTTCAATAAAAATTTGTTTTTACTTGATATAATTACCATTTGCATGTGGTAATTGAAATAAATTTGCTTATGTAAATCAGAATACTTCTTAGCATATAAGCTACTTTTAATAGCCGTGTAATTTTATGAAGTTCTTTATTCCTTTAAACCAGATCTTGTTTTCTAATTTGCATATGCCTAACATGCAAATTACTTATGTTCCCCATATCTCACTAATGTTTTACTTAGTTTTAATTGCCAAACTTATTTTCAAGTACTTTGAATGGGAGAGCTACACTGTCTTTCACACTTCTGGCAAATAGGCTTTTATTTTATGAGCCTTTAAATAATAAAGAGGGTTCCATTGAGTCATGATTTGAAAAGCAGTATAAATAGCAAAACCTATGCTACTTCTTTTCTTTCCTTCTAACAGAGTCCAAGCAGTAGCAGAGACAGTGAATTTAGGTGTAATCCATGCACCTTCTCACTCCAGTGATCCTTCTAATTACACAAAGGAAGATTTTAAAAAATAATAAGTTGTTTCTTCATTTCCTATGTCTTCCACAGCCATGTGGCTGTGCACTAAAACTGATGCAGTCACCTTCTTGCTTTGTTTTCTCTTTACTTGTATCTAGTGCTACCAATATAGTTTGTAGATGGGGTTGGTTGCTTATTGATGCTGCAGGAAGTGAAACTGGGAGAAGACCTTTGCTGAAGGAACTTTGAATATTTCATCATTACCAGTCCCTTGCTAATTCTTTCTTACTCAATTCTATTTTTTATGGTCTTGTTTGACGTTTTTGGCAGCTCTGTTAATTAAGCAGAAGTTATCCCTGATTAATGTACTGTAAGCTGCTTCTGAAGTGCTATAAATAATGTGGTGATTAATTGCTGTATCCAAACGCAGTCATCCCTTCACAGATGGGTTGTTTTGGTGAAATGATGTTCCGTTCTCCTGCATTCTGGAGATGTTGATTGCAGAAAACCTTATCACTCCGTTTTTCTATTTCTTCCAAATAATTTACGTCTTTTAATCATTGGGACAATTGGTATAGAGAAGCCATTTTGAAAATACAAATGTAGTATTCCTGTGGATTCTGTACAAGACCTTGTATTGCAATTGAAGGAGAATAACATAAAATATCTAAGCTCTGGAATTTTCAACTTTATTCAACTCTTAAAAGAACGTTTACTAACAATGCACAAAGAAAATACACTCCTTGGAGGATAAGTAAAAGATTGTAATCTCAGTTAGCAAAACAACTGTAGTTTTCATGTTTTCCTTGCAAGTAAGGCACAAAATACACAGGCAGAAGTATGATTTATTTTACGTTGGTTATGTCCAGTTTGTGTCAGAGAAAAGGCTGAGTATAGTGAACCAAAATCTTATATTAATATTTTTGAATAAACTATCTTTATTTGAGATTCTGGTTTTAAACATATTAACTGGAAGGAGACTAGTAGTGCTGTCTGAGCAAAGCTTTTCAGAATTTGTCCCTTTCAGGAAAGGAATTCTCTGTGCCACAACAGCAGAACTGTTCTTCTGGCTTCTTAGATCTGCTTAACTATTTTGCTTCTACTAACACTGACAGCAAGCCAATTACATCTTCCCACACCTGTGAATAGGGTATTTTACATTGTGTGGGTGTGTATACATGCATGTACAAAGAAATCTGTGGGAAAGAGGTGGCACTTGGCAGTAGACAAAGCCTTGGCTTGAATTCAAAGATCCAACAGAATAGTTGGATATTTTCATGCAGATACCCAATTAGAGTAACCTGCTACAATGACTTTTATACAAGGGTGGACACTTTATTGGTGGTGGTTCTGTCTTGGCCGTGATGGCCTGCCTATTTGCTTCATAGTCCACTGGAGCAGACTCTGGCTGTGTTTCAAGGACTGCAGCAGTGAAACAACATGGTTCAGAAATTTTGGAACTGTTACTCAGCGTGAGAAAAGGTGTTTGTCCAGATGGGATTTCACTGAAGGACAAGTCTATGGGTTTATTATAGAGGAGGGTGTAGGAATGACTGCTATTTATAGGAAATTTCTACTCTCAAATGCTTTGAATATCACCTTGCAATTGATCTTACTTCCTATTTCTCAGCTAGGACTGAGTCATGAGCAGTTTGTAGTAATATAATATTAAAATAATAAAATCAGACTTGCATTATGACTCCACTGAATAAATCTTTTGTTCAGGAATAATTTAGGGTTGTTATATTAGCTTATTGTATGAACATTAGGATTATCCCATCATTTTAGGAGAGTTTTTGAAAATTCTTCATCTTCTAAACTCTATTTCCTCCTCAATTTGTCTAGAAACCCAGATGGTAAATCTTAGTGCCATCTCTGTTAAAAGCGTTGCTCATTCAGCAAGAAACAATGACATCCCTGGTCCAGTCTGTGGACTTATTTGTTTCTACATGGACTTAATGATGACAGTATGATTCTTTGCTGATATGAAGAAATCGCTGACATTCTCACCCTATTGCTTTTAAGCATGATGTTCAATAACTATGATTTGTTTTAGCCTGTTAATAAAGTTGTCTTGATTCTAAAATAAAAACTGGTACTGAATCTCTTCCTCTCAAAAAACGCCGAAACAACCAACTGACCTCTCTTTATTAATTACTACCAATGATCTTAAAGATGATTGTCTCTCAATTTGGAGGCTGTCTTCACAGTTCAAATTTGTACCATAATCTTCTTTTCCAGTAAAAGAGATAAATGTATTTCTGTAATGTCCTGGGTAATTGAAAAAGCAGAGGAAAATGAACTGTTGGTATGTTCTTTTTTATAAGTGGTGATGTTTCTTTTCTTTACCATCTTGGTATTGTGTTTGTATTGATGTGCAAAATGCATTACTTGAAAAGGGAGAAGTTAAATCTTCCAGCATTTGCAAGCATAAAAACTAAGGAGAAAAGGTACTGTGGGAAGCTAGGGAGTTCTTAGTTTAATGATTTTTGTAGGAAAATTTAGGTGTTGTGGCATTTGAAATAGCCCCATTTACTCTTGATATTTCTAGCTGATCTATTCTTACCTTCAGTGTAATTATGTTAACATACTTTGTTAGACAATATATACTGAAGGATAAAGTTGTAGGAGCTGGAGAAGATCCCAGTTCTGCAAAAACTCACTTATCATGCTTATGTTCAAGTATATAAGAACCTTAGTTATCTACAGAGAAATCTGCACATAGACAAAATGATGCACATACATACGTCTTTACAGAACAGGAAATTGAGACAATTGTGTGTTCTTGACAGCATCTTGGTGATGATAGCAACTTTTCACTTCTTTCTGTACACGTGGGAAAGTATGCTAGTATTGCTCCAAAAGATTCCTCTCCCCCATTTGCATAGACTTTACAACAGATATAGTCAATGCATAATTATATACAGAAAGAAGATAAAAATAAAATATTTAATCAAGTATTTCCTGAGTGGATACTACCAATGTAGAGCTCTTTGTGCATTTCAGAATCTGCCCTACATTTGAAAGTACTCGCATACAATATTTATTGCGGATGTTTATAGTGGACTAATGTTCATAAAGTGCAAACAGAGAACCCTGATAGCACTATGAACAAATTATTTAAGTAAAATGTGTATATTATAGCATATTTATTTATATACTTTTGTAAGCCTCAGGAATATCTTCCCATGCTTTTCACAAGCACTATTTGGATCAGTAATTTGTGAAAACATCAAGTACATCATACATTCAAACTGCAAACACAGCTGCTAATAAGAAGGGCAATATATTTGCAAGCAGGCATCATGCTCAAACAAAAAAATCTTCCTGTTTTCACGGATGCCCTTCTCTTTCTAACAGGAGTTAAAGAACAGCTTAACAGGAGTTCAGCTGGTAGGTGTGTCTCACCAGTCTTCTGTTGATGTTGACCAGTTTTCCAGTTAGTGTTTTCATTGTGACCACAGGACAAAATTGCCATTGCTTTGTCAGTCTATATATAACAAAGCAGAGAAAAATCCTAAATCTTAAGGAGAGTGCTTCTCATTCCTGTCCCAAGGGAGAGATATTCTCAGATACATCCTGAATGTGAGCCATAGTGAAGCCTAAAATCACCTCAGTCATTTCTCAAGCTCTGATTCTTATGGATAATGTCATGTACAAGCAGAAGTTGAAGAGAACTGAAATGTGAAAAACTTACTGAGAAGATGTCTTTTGGCTAGGGACAAAGCTATGAGAGCAATTACTAAACTAAGGGTATAAGGTGTCACATTTATTGGGTAGGGAGATAACAGATTAAGAAGAATGATTTAGTGATTTGTAAGACTGTATCAAGGAGAAAAGGGCATGGGAGGACTTATGTTACATGATATATAATTTCTGTACTGAAATGTGTGAAAAGAAGTTATGTGGATGCAGCTGCTAGCTGCTAGCCGTGAAATAACAGAGGTAAGGCTAAATGTCCGAGTGGAGAAAAACACTTCAGAGTGCACATCTGGTGATCCTTGAAAAAAAGGTGTTGGCCCATAATGCAAATACCACTAAGAAATAAACAATATTAAACTGCTGCAGGAGGCAGGCTATGCATTTGGTTTCTGGGTTAAACTGCTGTTTGCTTATTGGCATAATTATTTAAAATAATTGATTTGTCTTCTGTCATCTTGGGAACCTAGAAGTATAGGTCTATTAAACTTTCTAATTAACTGTTTAAAATAATGTAGTTGTTTTAGTTGAACCAATGTAGTGCACTCCAAACTATAGCATATACTTCCCTGTAAGCTAGGGTGGAACACATCTTTCTTTGCCATGTGTCCTAATTTGTGGTCCAAAATGTGGTAAATATACTGACAAATATCTCTGTATTTTTTAAAATGGTTGTCCAGAAATGAGTGTTATATAATCATCTCTCTGAAATTTAGATTTCAAGGTCAAATTAATTTTAAAATATAGCGTGGAAGTAAAGTTTTATTGAAACAGCTTTTATAAAGGTGAAACCTTTTACAGTGGCCTTTTTAAACTGGAAGAATGTAAATTACAAATTTCTGAGAGCATAAAAGTTATGGCCAAGCTGCATTTCCTGGAATAAGAACACTTAGTTTCTCTTGTAGAATGTGAATTTATATTTTGCAGTACATTGTCAGAGAGTCTGTAAAACTCAATTTGAAGTGATATTTAACACTTTCTTTTGTACAGTTTTTTCTACTGGGTAGGTCAGTGGAGCCTACAGGAAAACCAAAATCCAATGACTGCTGCTAAGACATGTAAAGCTTTCCATATTCAACAAAGAAAATAAGCCTTGTAAAGCTCTACTTCTGTCTCAGGGTGATGGCAAAAAATTGTGAAAATTTCCTCCAACTGTTCTTGCCTGTTTAGTACTTTGCCCAGGAAAGACTAAGGTGAGATATTATGTTGATACTTATTTGCAGAAAGAATTGGGAACACCACCACAACTGCTTTATAAGTAGCAGATTAATAGCTGTAGATAGATGTTGTCATGAGGACACAGTCAACTTTTGAAGTTGAATGCTTACATGCCACAGATCATGCTGCTTCTGGTCTGCTGCCAGGCCTCAGCAGGGCTGTGGCAATATTGGCTGTTTCTCCTGAAGAAAAAGCACATTGGGGTTTTTATGTGAAAAAAACACAAACCCACAACCTTTACCTTTTGCAGCTATTAATTACCTAGAGTTATGAATGCAGCAAAACTTATTTCCCAAAGTAACCTAATTTCTAAGTAATGGGCAATAAATGAATTATTCATTGTTAGCTCTAGAAATGGACTTTTCCCCCTCCACTGAAAGCACTGCTAGCACTGGCTGAAACACAGGAAGATGAAAAAAGTTTTACCTTAAAATAACTGCCGTTATTAAAATAATAACATTATTCCTAGTATCCCAAATGCTGTACAAAATTAAGAGTTATAGCCTGTCATTTAGTCTTTTGAGTAGTCCTTAATATGGATTGATTGTGGAAGATATAGCAAGACTTCTCCCCAGCTTTGGACATTTGGACATAGAATGAACAGAAGTTTCTGTACTCAGAGTACAGCAAGGTACAGGTCAAGATACTGCTCGATGTGTCAGTCTTAAGTGGGAAGGGCTGAAGGATAATGGAAAAAAAGGTGGTGCTTTTGGCCAGATGCATAGGGTGCAATGGAAAAGCATGTGCAAAAATGCATTGGCATTCCAAAATGTGTGTAAAGTTGTTAACATCCTCCTGCCACCATCAGAGAGCTCTGGCATGTTTATTTCTAGACAGAAGACAAAATGCTTATGTTTTAATCCTGAAATTCATGATTCTTCTATTTTGTTTCTGAAGGCAAAAAATGAGTACCATGTTAATTTGTTTGTGAAATTGTGTAGTAGATTAATGCTTCCAGGTCATATACTCGAATACCAAAAAAATAGCTATTACTATGAAAAATTAATCCTGTATAACAAACTAGTCTATCAGTGATGTTATTCTCTGATGTAAAGCAGAATGTAAACAAAGTAAATATAGGCATATTTTTATGTACATATTCTATGTTAATCTTTATGCTGATCAGAACTCATCTACATTACGTGTTTCAAATTAATATATACATTAAATGCACTTTAGTCATGCATTTCTAGATGTAGTTGTCTATAAGTTATTTATAATATTAGTAGAGGAGGTGACAGTTTTGAGAAAAACTTCTAGAGAAGTGTGGTTATTTGCTTGTTGTTATCAGGACATATACTTAACGTAAAACAGTATTTATATTTCCCTTATTAACATAAAAAATAGTTAAGTATTAAAGATTTCTGAACAATTAACATATTTTTTAAAAGTTTATGAATAAATCACTAAAAGCACGTCATGATATGTCCATGATGTGGGGCTGCTTTCAGGGTTAAGACTTTATGCAACATGTTGGAGGCTGTATTAGAATTATATTTTTTCCTGTTCTAATGAAGATACAATATTCATGACTGAAACCTTGAATTCTTTCCATTAGTTGTAGCTTTCTAGTTATGGCTTTCTACTCTTTCTTTTTTGAACTGGAAGCCCTTCCCCACAATCTGGAGGGAAAAAAGAGGTGAAACTCAACAGAGCAGTTTTAGAAAGGTTTTTAATCTGTTAAGGCAAGCATTCAGCCAGAATTTCTAGTACTTGTGACATGACTGCCAAGTAGTGTTGACTGATAAATATAGAGTCTGCTTAAACAATTGAGGCTGTGGGATGTTGTTGGCTACGGGATCTTCTATATCAGCAAAAATCTCAAAAAAGTGAACATTTCCCAAAGGCAATATTTCTTTATCTGCATTCAGCTGTAGCTCATAATTGGCATCATTTAGAATACAGCCACTGAATATATGTAATATCCATGATGCAATGTATGGTCGCCCAATGTATTTTAACTTTTTGTGTGTGGTTTTAATAGAGAACAGGAAATGGTTCTCTGTAGCTTCTTGTCTTTAGCTTCCTTTCATTCATTTGATCTATCTGTGTATTTTTTGTTTATGAACTTGTTTAAAAGGCATTGTTAACATAATGAGATAAATATTATGTATTGGCCATAGAGCATTCTTTGAGTTCCCCTCTAGCTTTAGGGAAAGTTTTGTTGTTTTATGTTTTGTTTTTTTTTTTTTTTATTTAACCTGGACCAAGACAGCATCTCACTATAAGTTTAATCATACTTTAAAATGCCTGAACACTAATTTCAGAGGCAAAATTAACTCAGGTATTGTTACAATGTAATTTCAATCAGGAAAACTGGTCATCTAGTTAGAAAAATAATTTATGACTTGGGGAAGGGCAGAATGTACTTAAGATGTTGAAATCCTCATAAATAAGCTGTTTCTTCCATGGTGGTAGTTTTATACAGAAGATAACAGAATGAGATCTGTGATGATCATGTATTGATAATGAAGAGTAAACAGATGTTCTGCAAAATGGATTTCGTGTGAAGTGTTGGATTTAAGGAAAGAAAACAGGGTTAGATCCTCATCGAATATAAATTATTATAGCTCCATGGAGAACAGTAATGTAGATGCTGAAAAATAATTCTGTATCCATGGAGGTATTTTTAGCATACAGCAGAATAGCAATAGATTATCAAATATAACATTATTTAATACAACCAGACTTATTTTTGTGTAACGAAATTGTGAAGTATTTAGCTATGTGCCTTTTTGTTATTTGCTGTGCAGTTGTCTGTACTTTTTAATTAATTTCTTTTGGCATGGGTGCAAAGAGCCAGGGAAGTTAATTCTGAAGTCAAGGCTATTTGTTACTTCAAAGTAATTGTTCAGTATTTGGTACTGGCTTGTTTTTACTTTTTTATTCCCTTTTAGATATTTGCCTGACTGATACATCTAAAGCTCACACAGTGTGACCCTTATATATTGTGCTGAGTGATCCTTTCCTTTCTGATCGTAAGAGACAACTTGGAAGTTTTTGGTTTGGTCCTAGTTAATGAAAGATTGAACTTTTAATGGTATGTTTAGATGAAATGTTTGTATTTCTGCCACTCTTAAGTGCTCTCCTCACTTCTATCTTGAAATGTTTTTAACCTACATAGCTTGGCATCACCGCCGCTGTATTGTCCTCTAGATATATCAGCTACCATTGATTAATTGTTGCAAACAAATGCGATTCCTGTAATAGCTGAATAAAGAAAGCCCTACAGCTACTTGCAACCCATCTCAGCATAATAATTTTGGCTAAAATACAAAATAAATTAGTGCCAATTGAATTTAATTATGATCGTACAAGACCGAATCTACAAGGGCAAGAATGACTATGCAAAGGAGCATAGTACTACCACTGCTGTGGCTGGATTTATGGGGATATTTTATGTGTGGTGCATAATGCTGCAAGTATACTTACATTAAGGGAGCTGGGCGTGACCTAAAATACACTTTGCTTTATTATGTTAGATGGGAAAGAGCAAATTTTGGTCAAAGTGCACCAATCAGTCAAAGCACTGCTTAATTGTTTGCCTGGTGGAATTCCACAGACCCAGTGATATTTTGTATTTCAGTACAGCTTATGAACTTACATCCTTTAAACATTGCCATTTAATCGTCTTGGTATTCAGAGGATTTTTGAATGTAGTCTTCTTAAAATTGGGGGCTGGGGAGCATATAATGCATGTGTTAGAGTGCAGTGGATTTTCCTGTCTGCTGCTTTCACACACTTTTGAATTTAGGAGTGGGATGACATTATAGTGGTGTGCTCTGGTTAATTGTAAACATCCCAGAAGCAGAAGCAAAAGAGCTGGTTGCTGTGGCTTTATTATGAAGTACAGTATAATTTAAAACATTATTTAAATGAAAATACTTTAGATACAGTGTGATGTCAACTGAAGTCCAGGTACCCAGAGAGGCTACCTTCAGTACAAGCACAGACTTGGAAGTGGAGGAGAGTTAAAGTAGGGAGCGTATGTGAGAGAGAAAGGGAGAGAGAAATCACCAGATGTAACAAAAAAAATTCTTCAGAGGTATCTATGGTAACAGTTTTTAAAGTAGCCTTTATCTTGATGCACTGGACACCTTCTGTATGGTTTTTGGAAGAATTCTCAGGCTAAATCAGATGAAGGGTATGGAGTGCCTCTGCTAGTCTGTCTTTTCTGCCTTTCTGTTTGTTCCTCAAGTCAGGTTAATGTATTTTATTTTCTGCTTACACACACACAGCTCTATCTTGGATCCACAGTTCATTTTTAGCTTGCTTCTCTGTCACCTGCTCCGTATCTTGGCTAGTAAGCATTAAACTTTCTACCTATATGTAACTGTAGATAAAATCAAACCTTGCAACTGTATCTTATTTTGAAGTTGAGGGCTTTTTAATTCATGGTTTTGTTAAGTAAAATTTAACTAGTGTCTTGTTTAACCAGTGTTTCTGTATAGAAAAGCCAGTTGTTGTGAAACATACATGGTAAACAAGTGTGCTTCCACTAAATGCATTCCTTTTAGACTGAGATCCATATATTCATGATTGCTTCTTTTGATCAGGTCACAACTGTTTATATATTTATATAAATGTTTACATTCACTCTGTAGAGTAAATGCCAATTCAAATAAGTGTTTGCTTATCATCCATTAGTTTGTGTGTCATCTTTTTTATTTTCTTTCAAAGGACAAAAGCAATTTTATATAAACAACATAGTAAAATATTGGTGAAAATATGACTTATATTCTGGTGGAATGAGTAATTTAAAATGTAGAAATCAGCAATAGGGCAGTAGTGATTTATGCCAGCTGAAGAGTCTTGTCAGAGGAACCTGACTAGGCAAAGACTTAGCATATGTTAACTTGCAAGTAGATGCAAAAATCTTTACAGAAGCTGTGTCTTCATAACTTCTCTCTGCTAATAATATCATTTGCCTTCCTGAAACACCGGAATAGTACTGATCTTAAGAGATATATGACATATTGAGGTAAAGAAGGAGGTTTGTGTGGATCGGATTCTGTGATCAATCGGACAAGATGATAGTTTCAGTTTTCTTCCTGTTGTTGTTTTTCTCCCCCAAAATAAATATTCACATAAGCTCAAATGAAGGAGATTGTCATTAGAGCCACACCTAAAGTGTATGGAGGGAGTATATTCTAAGTGATTCTCCGTCTTTTCAGGGCAAGAATGCTCTCTACCAGCTCTATATTAAAAGACAGTTGTGGCCAGCTGTGCTGTTTGCGCGTCATGTGTCCCAGTGTATAAATCATGAGCTGCTGGTAATGGAGTGCACTCTCACTCTCAGACTTGTAGTAATGTTTCCCCTTCCCGATGGCTGCCTGAGCTCTGGCTCCCCATCCATAGAAGACCCCGTTGTAAACATCCTCTCCCACTATTTACACTTAACATGCAGTGTTAAAACATTTGGCTCCTTAACAGAGAATGCCTATGTCTACACTCTCTTAGCAGCATCAGTGCTAAATAAACCACATTGTTTTTATCTTCAAAATGTTATGAATTGCCCTGTATCACTAGTAACTGCGTTGTGCATCCAAACATGGGCTGAGTTCTTTGAGGGCACTGTAATTGGATTAGCAAAATTCAGGCTTGGTTAATTTGTCATTATAATCAGGTTACTAAACACTTCATGATGCTCTTGATAACTTAACTCTGAGGGAATGATAAATGGCTTTTTATGAAGGAGTAAAAATAGCTGACCCTGCTTTGAGCAGGAGGTTGGACCAGATGACCTGCTGAGGTCCCTCATTCTATGAGAAACTGTTAGTGTACATTTCCAAATGCCATGGGCAGATATTCAGCTGGCATCATTCAGAAGACTTCTTCAGAAACAATAAGCCCAGGTCACTTCATGCTTACCCTGAATTTTTATGTCACTAATGATTTTTTTTAAAACTAGCAAACTTTAATTGTCATACTATGTCCTGATGAATATGCCTTTCACCTGAGGCCTTAAATTATGCTATAAATATTAGTTATGCCTCAGGATTCTTTGTGATATTATAAAGTACCATAGACTGCATTTGTAAAATAATCAGTGGCACACCTAGAAAAGGAATCCAGGTGTCTTAGTCCTTAATGTCTAGCCATAATAAATTAACTACACTTTTTCAACACCAACTGTCACGCTAATTTGGTGTGCATCAGCATATGGATGCTGCTTACAGCATTCCTTGTAAATAACCATCTTTATTCAAAATCTATATTACATGAATACTGATTTCAAAAAAAGAAAAACTTCATGCCACAGGCACTGCAACTTTTCCAAATGTGAAAATTATATAACCCTGTCATGCAGTATGATATTGAATATAGTACTTCATGACATGCAACATTGGCATATATGAAGGCTCTGGGAAAAAAATATTCAGGAAAAGGGCAAAGACATGCTACTTAGGTTCTGCTTGTGCTAGTTTTGTATTTTCTGTCTCAGAATTGTCATTGCAGGCATAGAATGAACCTTTGATGTTTAAAACACACAATGTGTTACAAGAACAGCCTGAGGAAGGAGATGCAAAGGAAGAAAGATCATTCTCTGTTTGCCCTTTGCATTCATCAGCATCTTCGTCTTGTTCCGTCTGGCAGCAAAAGGCCTGGGTAAAATAGCATCAAGATGAAACAAATCTTTTGTGAGTCTCACTTCATCCAAAACCAGTATCACCTCTTGCAAATTACTATGAGTTTTAGACAACCTATCTATTGGAATACCTGTTGGTGCACCTGAGTGATCCATACAGCTTTTATGATGCCTTATAACTACTCACAGTTTAGCATTAATTTTTTCCCCGTTGTGTCTGAAAAAGTTGAAGTTTACTAACTGTGGGAAATGGAGTATAGACCTTTTAGTCCGCTAGTGATTTGTTACCTTGGTTCTTAATGAAATGTACTTTCAGCTGTTACTGTCATCTTTCATTAAGTCCATACTATGGCTGACTCACAAACAAACTGCAAAGTTGCCTTTGTCCTCATCAGTCCTACAGCAAAGTGAACACTACGGAGTGCTTGCCCTTGGTAATCTCTGTATCCCTTCACCATAATGATTATTTCTGGTCTTTTGGGGGTGGATTTTTTTGGTTGGTTTTGGTACAGGCTAACTGAAATAATATGAAGCCTCTGTTGCAGGCTGCTAAAGTTGTATTTTTTTCAAGCAAGAGAATAAGGGTAGGTGTTATGTGCCTTGGGACTTGGTATGAGGATGCATGAGAGCATTTGAAGGCCCAGAACTCACTGGGAAAGTGTTAGGAAAAATGTTCGAGGTGTGTGTAGAGGGGTCAAATGAGGTGTAATCTTGTCCATACTGCATATGGGAAATAGTATCTGGAGCAAAATTGTCTCAGAGCAAGCTGGTTGGCTTCCTTGTAAAGATGATTTGTAAGTATGGAATATTAGAGGACCAGAGCTCAGGAGCTCAGTTCCATGATAACATAGTCATGATTAATAATGTAAGCTTGATAACAGACTGAAAACTCAGTGAGTTCCCCAAGCTCTTTTGAATGTGTCTTGAAAATTTAAATGGGCTAAATGTGTAGGATGGTAAAAGATGGCCTCTTCCACCCAGTGCGATGAGGTTCCTAAAAAGATTCTTTTCTGAAGGCATTAGAGAAGAGAAAGGAATATGAGCTTTTTTAAACTCCATTTGCCACTATGGTATATAGAGTAGGAGAAAAAAATCAGGGGAGAGGAAGAAAAACTGACAGTATGTTTTTCTTCCTATATAAAGCGTGAGGAATATTCTTCTGTCACACCTTATTATATAAAAAGTTAAAACTGATCCTTTTTTCTTATTTGTCCTTAAAAAATGCACACTGCCAACAATGAAATTTGCTTTCATTATGGGAAACTTATCCCTTAATGCCATACTTAAAACATTGTATTGTTCTTTAAATATCCATTTGCTATTTCAAAGAAAATCCTGTTACTAGTTTGCTAACAGCAAGCGTTGCCTTCTGTTTTTCTTACAGCATCTCTAAAAATACCGCTACTTGAATTTAGTTTCCACTAACTTCTTTGTAGTACATTGTTGGGTCTTATTGCTTAGAAATTTTTGGGAAAAAACCCAGAAATAGTAAAAATAATGGATTTTAATATTCTCTTCATCTCTTGCTTACTAAAGCCAAAAGTCGTGTGAGAATATGCGGCATACCTACAAGATCCTCTTTTGTTATTCTCTTTTCAGTTTTATTCCAAGCTTTAGTAGTTAGTAAAGACTAAGTAGTAATAGAAATTGCTCTCACTTTAAGGAAATATACTCTTTATTTCAGAGACTTTGTATTTGCTGTTGTTGAAGTCTTGGCAAGTTAACTTTCTATTTTCACTGTTAAAATGTTATTATAAATCTTAGAGGTGTTTTCTGTTCTGTGAGGTGATGGGAAGGAAGAGTGAGAAATTTGAAAAACATAATTTGTGTTGTTACACAGAGGTACGCGGTTTTAGAAATGGTGTTTATTTTTCCTTCCTAGGGAATTAATTATGTCTGTTCCATTGAGAACACTCGTCAACTTAAAGCTCTTAAAGTTTTACAGTCAAGTAATTAACCAGAGACTTGGATACTGTCATCTATGTTAACGGTTTTATGATGAATGTTACTTAGTGTAAAATTACCTTGCACCATTCCTATCCGCATCATTGCTGCAGGAATTTATCCACTTTCAGTCAAAGTAAGCAAGCGTGGTGTGCTCCTTGTAGAACAGAATGGTGTTTGTAATGTGGAAATTTTCCATAACTGTTAAAATATCAGCAGCTGGGCTTCATCTTCTACCTGATGGATGGCATGCGATAGGAAGGCCTCTCTGAGGGCACCTCCCTGCTATTATTTATTTCCAACTCCTATTCAGAAAGTAAGAGATCATCTAAAAAGTGGGTGTTGCTGCATGAAGAGGGAATATAATGGAAACACACTGTTCAAATGGTACATACTAGTTTTTCATTAAGTCCCTGTGAAGCAATTTCTGCTTTGTAGAAATAGCAGAGGAGCATCCTTTGGGGATAAGGCTTAGGGATTTTTTTGTGGTGACTTCTCTGAGGACACAGATTCTGCTGGTGTAGAAGGGAGGAAGGTGTAGTATGAGTACATCTCTGAGTCAGCTCATTTATATGAGCATTGTCACAACTTATTTATGGTGAGTTTCGTTCCCAGGTGCTATTTATTTCACTGCCTGAGAAGATAAGTCCTTTGGTGAAGGCTGCAGAGGGAGGCAAGTGCTGGGGGAAAAAAAAAACCCAGGTATCTCTGAGCCACAGTTCAATATATGAAACCCCCCCACCTCCTTTTTTTTTTTTTTTTTCCTAGTAAGACTTAAACTACCTACATTGCATGAATAAAAATGAAAGTTAACCTTACCAAAAGTGGTAACTATTACATTAGCATGTCCCAAGCAGATGCTTAACTCTGTGTACATGCTTAGAGGTGTTTGGGTCTGAGTCCAAACTGTTTCTTGAAATGAATTTGCTTACTGACCTCTCCACTGCAGAATGTGAACTTAGTTATTATACATATTACATTCATCTCTAGTTGTACCATTATTTGTGAAGGTAAAATAAGACTTAGTGAGACAGTGGCTTTTGACTTTATGCCAAGGGCATGTGAAACACTCCAGCCATCACTCTGTCATCTATGTGACCAAAATGCTGTATTGATTGAATCTGAGCACTTCGGTAAATGGTACAACTGACGTTTAAATTAATCAGAGTAGGGAGGCACTTTCACAAAAGATGTATTTGGCCTTGGCACATTGGAATGGTATATATGCCAAGCTTATTTGCTTTTTCCTGCTACTACTTCCCTTGCCTTCTCTGTCTGTGCCAGAAACATTGTTCAGATGCCAAATTTGCCATTTGTGCCCATCCTCTGACTGTATGAACATCTCTACCTAGATTACAGCTGAATTAAGTTCAGAGTCTTCCTTTTTAAAGTGACCTCAAAAAGGAATAACTCAAGTTTCTGAGTTAGTTGTATTATCTGGTCCTGGTCTTACACCTTGCATGGTAGTGCAATGCTAGGAACATCCTTTGAAGGTCAAACTGACACTCTTTCTGCCTGGCTCTTCTGGTTCATCATGTAGTGATGACAGTTTCCCTTAAGACACGGAGAAGAAAACCTAGTCCCCTTCCAGTGCTATTTTTAAGCAGTGTGATATAAAGCTTCAATTTTTCTAAAGGGAATCTAAAAAACCAAGTAGACAGTATTTGCTGTCATTCCTAGAGCTGCTCTATCTCTAGCGTACTGCATCAGCTTACATAATATTTTGGTTAGGAGAAATGTTGACCACAAATTCAAATCTTCTCAGCTACAACCTGTCCTCAGAAAATACTTTACTCAAACCTCTTCCTCTGCCTTCAGTTTTATCTATGAAATATGCAAAATAAAGAAATCTGCCAGCAGAGATTCAGTTGGCTTAAGGACAAAGTTAAACTAAATTAAATGAGATTTTATATACTGTCATTGTTAATCTTAATATAGTGAGGTTCATTTTCTTTGATAGTACCTTGAATGTAACACCTACCATCTTCTGAGAATGAAAAACACATTCTGATCTGACCGGGAATTTCAAATGCCACTTTCAGAACTACATTGTAGTTTTGCCTGTGTTTGCTCCAATCTCTAGTTTTTCTCATTACCAGATTTCCTTTGGTCTCTTTTCCCCCCTCTAATTTGGACAGAGGAAAGAAGTCACAGTTATGTGTGTATCAGATTATTATTAGAATGATTTTTCTGTTTAATCAATACAATTTTGTTCTTGGTAGCAGTGCTGGGCTTTGGATTGCTTTTTGTTAAAGCTTACTGCAAATCAGTTTTCTTCATTACTTGCTCAGTAGAGTGTGGGAAAGAAATGCTGCATAGAAAAAGGTAGCTCTCAGAGAAAAGTTTCCCCAGAGATCTCTTGCAAGGACTATGACAATGCCCCAGCCGAAAAAATACGTGGACTTCACTAATATATAACTGAGTGCATTGCCCTAGAGTGAAAGTGAGACTTTTGTTCTCATTTACTTATTTTTGCATCTAAATTAATCAGCATTTAAGCAACCACCTAATTTTAAGTGCATGAGCAGCCCAATAGATTTCATGTGCTGCAGTGCCTTAAACTCTAGGGCAGTGTGCTTGGCCTTTTATTCCTTTTGAGAGAAGGAGCATTGGTGTTTGGGGAAGCAAAAATTTCTATTTTTCTTGTAAGGAATTGGGGCGATTTCTTCCAGGAGAATATTCATAAGAATTACATTTGTTGCCTTGAAGTGAGAGTTGTTACCAGCAAGTAGTTTTGATGTTAGAAGTAGTAATATTTTATGGAACTAACTCAAGAATGGTTGTTCATATCTTTCTCTTTTTTTTCAATTTTCCTTTTCACCAAGCAAGCGTGATGATATTGTGACATCTTTTAGCTACTGAACTTCAGTCTCCTTTTAATGCAAGGATTCTGCTAGGTAAAGGCTGTCTTTTGATTTCTGATGGGAATAGGGTTCCTCAAGTGTCAGAGATGATGCTTTTGGGCTTTAGGGTTGGAGGGTTTTTTCTGGGATGAGAAGATCCTGTGGAGGATTCCTTGAAAAATGTGACGTTTTTAGGAAAGAGAGAATAAGGAGCATATTTTAAGTCAGTAGGACTATCACAGCGTGTAAAATGTACATTTGTGTGTTTGTGGAGGAGCATGTTCTGTGTTACACTGCAGGGAAGCCAGTGTCAGGGCAAGGCATTCATTTATACTTCTGTGAACTTTATTGTTTTGTTTTCAGTACAAAATTACTGGTTGATACAGATATTTTTTTTTCTTGTCATTGTGTGAATTTACATCATAAATAACCTTAAAGCACTGAAAAAAAAAATAAGTTATTTAGTATGTTTCACAAATAACTTATGTTGGTGCTAATTAAAGTTTGAGAACAACTTTAGTATTTTTACATTTGCATAATGACGGGTGTATTATCCTCCTACAGAATATCCACATATATTCTCTGGGGAATTCTGTGGATATACCATTGACTTGTGCAGTACTGGAAGCAGCTCTAGAAAAATCACTGTTGTGCCAGTTGGAGCTAAATATTGGAAAGAGGAGAAAACCAGTTTTAGTTAAAATGAACATTTAAAAATTTACTTCCTGTCTTTTCCTTCCTATCTGTTCCATCCCACAAGAAAAAAAAAAAATCATAGTTTGGGGTGAAATAAGAGTACATAAATATTTTGGTTTTTCCTCTTCAGTTTACATGTTGTTTTACTGACCTTTCAAGTAAGGAGATGTATTTGTCTGTTAGACTGTTTCCTGAGAGTGACCAAGTTATGTGGCATGTGAGAATTAGCAGGAATTTAACCTGCTACTTGTATTTGCAGATAATTCAGAAGTTTCTATTATTCGTAGAATGTTAGTGATGCTTTTTGCTAAATTGCATCTCCAAACTAAATAATGCTAGAGCAACTTTCATCTCCGGTTTTGATGGTAGCATAGTCAAATACATTAGTCCCCAGATCAGTTACTGAGACATTTGAAAAGACAGCTTCATTCAGTACAAGGATTTTATAAATAATCATGCAGAAAGGATTTTCTTGCTGTACTTTCTAAGGAGCTTCTGTGTATCTCTTTGGTTTTATGATGTAAAATTGCAGAATCATTCAGATCACAACAGATCTGAGAAGGTCCCTGGTCCAAGGTCCTGCTCTAAGCAGAATCAGTATTGAACTCGGATCATGTTGTCTAGGGCTCTAAAGTGTCTGAGGACGGACCTTCCACAATCTCTCTGGATTCTGATGCTTCATTATACTCATGATGAAACACTTTTTTATTGTGGCCCCCCCCTTATCCTTTACCTAGTTAGAACCACCCGTTTGTCACTGTTGCCTCTCAACCTTCCACTGTGCACCATCAAGAATAACTCAGCTCTGTTTTCTCAAAAGCCTCCTTGTCAGTACCTGCTGTTATTAATGCTGAGTCAGTGCTCAGCATTTTCCAGTGCTGACTCATCTTACCCAAACATCCCCAGGGACCCCTGGGTCCTTACCAGCAAGTCTCCTAACCAGGCATGTAGGCCCAGCAGTACAAGTTCATCCCAGGTACAGGACTTTGCTTTGCCCTTGTTGAATTTTATGAAGGTTCCTCGTGCAATATTTATTTATAAAACAACAGTGTATTGTTTTATTAATTTGTACCTTGTTGTACAGAGTGTCTTACAACCTATTTTAACAAAAAACCATAGAAAGGTAGACTAGGAAAAGTCTCAGGAAGTTATCCAGTTCTTTCTATCTGCATAGGGTGGGATTATCATGCTATTGTATGATGATGCTGAGACATACTACACATCTATTTTTTAAAAATTTCATGTAGTAGTATACATTAACTGTAAAATCATTTATATTTTTCACAATACTGCATATTAACTAATATCACTATGAGGGGAGAGAAGCAATGTCTTAGTAGAAAAGACATTCACTTGCCAAATGGGAGGCTTGTACCTTGTGATGGGACTATTACCTACCTTTAACAAAGATTCTACTTATATTTCTCCCTCTCTGTTTCCATCAAGTTGTTGGGGCATGACATTCCTCTTGCCACCAGTAGTGAACAAGTAGTAGAGCTATGGCATCTTCTTGCTTTAAAACTACTAGAGTATTGAACCTTGTAATGTAATGTTTATATTCTTCAGTGGCTTACAAGTTGGGGAGTTGGGTAACAGGAAAGTAAATAATGGCTTTGAGATGAAAGAACACGCTTCTGTGCAGGCCACAGTTATTGAAATTTAGAAGAACCAACAGAAAAAGCTGTAATTTCTTTTTCTAGTTGGCATTGTGGGGCATTCTCTTAGGCGACATTTGGAAAAGGTGGTTGCACTGTGAATAAAAACTTCATTTATTGTAGAACCTCTGTTTTTTAGGTCATTCATACTGAGTACTACTTTTAGCCAGGTTCTACGAATGACACAGTTTTTACCAAATTTTTGCTTGACTTCAGCAGTCATTAGCATAACCAATTGTTTTTCATTTTTCTTTCACTTTTTTTTCCATGTCAGAGGTGCTATATTATATTATATTATCCCTGAAGCGCTAGATTTTTTACAGAACTATGTGACCAGGTTTCCTTGCATGCTTGAAAATCTTAGTACTACTGTGTATAACTACTCATGTGCCTTCTGTCTCTTTTGTCTTGATTGGTGACTGTACAGATATGGTACAATGTACTTGTGACAGATTCCGTCCTATTGTGTGTTTTTGCCTTGCCAAATATGGTCAGTAGGTCTTAGTTAAGTCATCTTTTAGTTTCTAGTGTTGGCAAATGTTACAGAAACACTCCTTCAGGCATAGGTTAGTTCATGCAGAACTTAGTCCAAGCTTTAACTCCAGGTATGACCTCTTCATCCAGGAGTTCCTCTGATGGAGAGGAGGAGAAAGTTTCAAAAGAAAAATGTTCAACTACGTATGTTTGCTGTTACTGAAAAGCAGAGGGGGGAAAAATGGAGAAGGGAGTAAGTGAGGAAAAAATGAACTGAGTGAATATTTGGTAGGCAGAAAGATCTAAGTCTTCCATGTAAGTGGCCATATTGCCCTGGAGGCATCGACATTCACAGAACTTCTCACTGCTAACACATAGGACTCTCTGAAGAGAGTCACTTACTCAGAAAATGAGTGCTATTCTTTGAAAGAAAAATCGCCACCTGTAGTGGCTGTAGTGCTTGGTTTCCTTACTGTATCCTGATTTCTGATTATTTGTTCTTGATCTAAAGTTGTTTCTTTTTAAATGGTTTTATAAGGCACTTTTAAACCCACTGAGGAGGAGGGGAGGTACTTTCAAACGGACTCATAAAGGATTATGGTTTGAATCAATTCTGAGGTCAGGAGTTAATTCAGAAGCCTTAGAGCTCACAATAGCCATCACCTATAAGCCAGGATGTCTAAATTGACTTACTTTGGTTTACAGGGCAGTCTTTTTTTCCAAGAGCTTTAAAATGTTGAGTGAGTGAGGAGGATGTATTATTCACTCTAGCAACGCTGTATTGACTCAGCAGTATTTCCCTGTTTACACAGTGGGCGATTTCAGTTCATTATCCATAACAAGCTTGTGTTTATGTTCTTATTCCTCATTAGATATTTTGGTACATATTGGCATTTACAAATTAAAATATCTGTTTTTGACAGAGTGGAAAATATGTGTAATTTCTTAGCACTTTAGTCTCCAACTCCTTCTCATGTGAGTCTGCAGATTTTTTTTTTTTTTAAACCAAGTAGTTATCTTTGTTGTGTCAAAAAGGGAAACAAATATCAATATGCAGTACAACAATTGATCACTAAAAGTATAATTGATTTCAGTATGTGGGAGCTTGGGAAGGGAAAAATACTGTCTCTATTCCATTCCAGCAGGTGCAAATTCCATTTCTGGGAGTATAAAGCTAAAAATACCATTGCTGGGTACACTTTTTTGCCATATTCCACCATTCCTCCCTTCCCCTTGCCCATATTGCAGAGATTGTCCCAGTTATGGGATATTTAAATGATTGTTTATATTCCTGTATACATGTTGTATTTAATTAACCTTGTGCTTTGAGCCAGTTTCTGGCTTGTAGAAGAATCAGCTGCTTTCTGAGACAAAATGGTCAAACACTGTCACTGTTGACAGTAAAAAAAGTCCAAGAGCAGCCAAATGACTCAAAGCCAGGCTTGCCTTTTAAAGCTCAACAACGTGCTTTGTGTCAAAGGTAAAACCAGCTGATGTACTTGTCTTCTGTTAGCACTCACTGCTTCTCTTTAGATGGAAGTAGGAGTGATTGATTAACAATGTATTTCCCTATTGACTCAAGAAAGGATTCTGCTTAGTTCTGTGAACATTGAGACCTTAAAATGGTGGTGTTCAGTACTTTTGTTGCATGTGAAGGTATGGGAGAATTTTGCAAGATATCCTAAAATATGAAGAGCATGCAAAAATCTACAAGCAAGGTTTGTAGACTGTTAATCCTGTAGTTTTTCATTTTTAAAATTATTCTTTTAAGGCCTAATCCAGAAATATGAAAATACAAAGTTGTGAAGAATAGCATCGGAATTCCCCAGATATTTTTTGTTGTTGTTGATTTCAAAGTATCACACACATAGTCAAAGAGTGGTTGAGGTTAGAAGGTGCCTCTAGAAGTCATCTAGTCCAAGTCTCAGCTCAGAGCAGGGTCAGCTAGAGCTGGTTGCTCAGGACCATGTCCAGCTGGGTTTGGAATATCATAACCAAGGGTGGAGACTATGCTAGCTCGCTGGGCAACCTGTTCCCAAAGGTTTCAACCACCCTCAACCATGAAGGTATTTCATTCTTACAGTGAATAAGTGTTTTCTTCTGTTTAAATGAGGTTTCCTGTATTTCAATTTCTGCACATTGCCTTTGTCCTTTCTCTGCATATCTCTGAGAAGAGTCTGGCTCCATCCTTTTACTGCCCAACATCAAGTATTTGTACATATCCAGAAGATCCCCCTGAGCCTTCTCTTGAGGTCCTTTGCTGGAATCTTTCCAGTATGCCCAGGTCTGTGTTGTACCAGGGAGTGCAGAACTGAACTGAGCACTCCGAGTGTGGCTTCACCAGTGCTGAGCAGGGTGGAAGACTTACCTCCCTTGACCTGCTGGCAATGTTCTACCTAATGCAGCCCAGGATTCTTTGCTGCAAGGGCCCATCACTGGCTTGTATTCCTCTTCTTGTCCACCAGGACTCCCAAGTCTTTCTCCTTACATGTTTCATATGCTATTCTTGTACACTGGTCTTGTGCAGCCACGGATTTCAGATTCAGGCTGAGAGCAGCATTGCAATTAAGAGGCCCAAATCCAAACAGGAACTGGTGGTACTCAGCCCTGCAGGATGTACTTGACAATTAGCATGATTGGGTCCTTAGAAAAGGACTGGCATAGCAAACAAAAATGCCTCAATAGGCTACTGCTAGCAGTTGCTGCCTGATTTTCTTTTTACGCTCTGCTGTGGATTATATGTGGAGAAAATGTCTCTATTTATACTTCATGTATTCTATAGGTTCTCCTTGTGGCAATAGAGAGGTTAAGGATAGACTGATTTTTTTTTTTTTTTAGCAGATTTGTGACTTTCAAGCAGAGAAGTGATAATAAGAAAGAAGCTTCATTTTTCTTTAACAGTGATGGCTTAATGAAAGCTTGGGTTGTTTCAGGAACTATCTAGCTGTTCCTGGTGTCCTTTTTACTTGATTCTCCCAAAGCGTAAAAGTACTTCTTGATTCTTTTTGAAATGGAAGATGATCAGCTTTAGGTTAATTGGATCTTTTAAAAAATCTTCAAAATGTATTCCTGTCAAATATGTATATGTAGTTCACAGAGCATTGTACTTGTATTTGACATGTACTTCTACTTTGTCATGGTTCTAAATTGGCTGCTGTTATTACAAATAATGAACCTGGAAAAAGCTAATATAGAGGTTTGTCCAATTTACTACTATTTTACACTAATACAAAAAGCTTTAATTTTATTTGCATGCATCTTGATTTATAGTTCTACTTACAGTTTCCTACACAAAATGGGAAATTTTGTTGACATGAATTGAGAATTTTGAGGGCTCATGAAGAAAGGCTCTGTGGGAAACCAAAGTACTCTAGAAAAAGGAAATCGATCAATATTGAAATGAAGAAATAATTATAGAACTTGCTCTTATAAAAGTCACAATATTTTTCACTGCTCTT
Organism: Coracias cyanogaster; assembly: GCA_033124195.1. Taxonomy (NCBI): domain Eukaryota; kingdom Metazoa; phylum Chordata; class Aves; order Coraciiformes; family Coraciidae; genus Coracias; species Coracias cyanogaster. The sequence goes on along the minus strand of JAVSBS010006411.1, from coordinate 57,732 downwards.
TATTTTACTGTGGAAGTACCTATTTTTTGCTTGAGTATGTGTAATGTATAATCTTCCCCCTACAAAAAAATTCATTGTTTATTCATTCAGCAGGAAAATCTGATGGTTGGTTAGTTTTACTGTTGGAACATGGTTACAACACTGGAAAAAACTGTCTGCTGTTTTTCCCTGATTTTATTTAATCAATTTAAGTTTTATAAAACATTATTGTAATACTTGATTTCTTTTAAACTATTTTATTCTTTTATAACATAATGCTTGTTTCGATACTACATGTAACTTCAAGAAATATTTCTAAATTCTATCTACAAAATGTCTATAGACTTCATGCTAACAATAGGCCCTATATGTACTAACCTGAAAACTTTACAGGAAATGCAATAGGATGGTAGAGCTTGCAAGTCCCAGTAAGAGTTTGGGGTAGTTGCTATTTTGCAGGATACAGTTTTTTCTCACAATTAGATCTTTGAAAGAATAATTAACCTAAATGATTTCTTCTGTACTTTTTCCCTTTTTTCAAAGTATCTTATGCAGATGCTGATCAAGTTAACACTAAGACTTAGGTACGCTTAATGTAATGTGAAGTTAAAGTATTTTTTACTCATACGTATTAAGTTCTTTTTATGTCATGTTAGATTTTGCTCCGGGTTATTCAAACGCTTCATGTCACAAGGTATCAGGGAGTAAGCATACCATGACATGGTTGTGACTGTGCAGCTGTCCCCACTCTTCCCCCTGTGCAGAGACTGTGTTTAGGCTCTGTGAGGAAGAGTGACTAAGATGATGCCATTTTCTCAAAGTTTAATAGTATCTCTATTCAAGCTATATTTCATCTAGAAGTTTGCTTGTGTGTTATCCCCAGGATTCTAGAACTAAAACATTCGGTGTCTGAGTCCAGTAAAAAAGTAATATCCCTTTCTGCCTTAATATAAATTTTTCTTCATCTTTTACTGAGTTAGTGTTATTTCCATGCAAGATAACATGCATTCAATGAGCATTTTCAATGGAGTTCAGTCATTTGACTTCCATGCTTTTAGAACAGCAGGTATATATTGAAAAACAGTGGTTGTAACTTCTGGAAGTTGAAAATCTTGGGGAATTGGGCAATCAAATTGAATATTCAGAAACTGAAATCAGGATAAAGCTTCACACACAATGCTGCCTTACATTCTTTAGTCTTCTTTCATTGTAGCTGGCAAGAGGAAAGAAAGGAAAATAGTAAGTATATTCTCATTTGCATGGCATTAATTGAAATGCGAGCATATGGTGTCAAAAAGGTAACATCTTGCTGAAAGTTCAGGTTTACTTAGTAATGTAAATGAAAATTCTGGTATGAAGAGTGGCTGTAAAACTAGAACTTTATGAATGATCTTATTATATGTAGCGTATCAAAGAAATGGCACAGATAAAAGATTGCTTCTGACACATTTTACAAGACTGTATTCTGAAGCTGGATGGTATCTTTAAATTGTTATGGTAATTTACATTTCCGCTAGTATAGTACTGATTGTACTGAAAGTACATCTCACTGTCTTGATAATAAATCAAGGAATCAGTATTATTAAATGCAAGTGCTTAAAAATTGCAATGGAACTATTTACTTATTGAATATTTTATGGTTCATATTTGACTGGCTATTAGACTATATTACAGCAATTGGAAATATAAAGTGATTGGGGGTTATCTTCTCTTTGCATACACATACAGCTTTGATTAAATGAAGAAAATAGTTGTTTTAATTACTGCTTTCTAGGGTTAGCCATATTTTTTTTTAATATCTGTAATTCTTTGTGTATTTCCACTTAGGTTTTATTAGCTATACCGCTATGATTGAATATCTTACACAATGAGATTGTGCAGCTTGAGGAATTTTTCCATTTCCCATCTTACTCCACATTTATGTTCCTATTCTCAACCTGCGTTGTGCTAGTCTGACAAACCGCTCCTCCTCCTGAACAGCTAGTATATAGCTTTAACTTGGGCCATAAATATATACAGCTGTCCAGATTTTAGTCTAAGCCTTCATAAAGCGTGATCACCACTGCAGCAGGTGATAAGAGTTGAAAGATATAGATGGGGGGTGGGGGAGTGAAATAGGGATAGGTGGGATTGGAAAGATGAACGGATGGGTGGAAAGTAGAGTACTCAATGACTTTGCTGATTATCCCTTTTCTTCCATTAATTGATGTCTTGGAGGCATGCTGACTATATGGTAAATCAATGCTTTTGTGTAGGAAGCAATTTTTCTACTTACATGTAATTTTATGACTTTGTGTAGCCTGTGGATTTAACAGACTTAAATCTGCAGATGAGGAAGACGTTGTAGGTAAATGAGACACAGGTACAAAATGGAGGTTGTCACACATGTGCCTATGATCATAATTGTGAAAATAAAGGGAAGTGACCATGACTCAAACGGTTAAATGACAAACACGTTAAACAGCATCATTTTCAGTATCACCTGTTCGTATTTTGCTTGTATACATTATTATGCATTCTAGTTTGCTGTATTAGCTACAGGATATTCCTCAAGTAACTCCTTGTATAGGTCATGACAAACTGAAAGAGATGAATGAGACAGATGGAGAATGAAAGGCTAGATGACAATAAAAAAATGAAAGTAGATCTCAGCTTGGCATCATGTTGATGCAGGTGCTTATTTAGAAAACAGATAAGGCTTTGAAATAATTGCAGGTGATTCATTTTTGTAATATATGCTACTTGTCAAGTGGTATTTCAATAATATTTTTTTTCCATAATTCAACAAAGTGTTAGGTGATGATTTTAATGCTAACTGCTAAAATACAAAAGCAACCTATAATAGTTTTAACAGAATCTTTTCAATATTTATTTAAATTTGTCTTATCTAATAATGTAAACAATTGAATATATGAAGCGTCAGTAATGCCTGCATTATTATAGCATACCTGAATGTGAAGTTCTGGGTACTCAGATGTAGCAGACTGTTTGAATGTATCATTAGATAGTAATAAAGTCTGCAGCTTCTAAAGTGCAACTGGTATGTTCTTCCTGACTAACAGGCTAACAAACAGAGTGTGTAATGATTCATATAGGAAAGGGTAAAACTACTTTTTAATATGCAAAAAATTCTAATTTAGAAGAGCTTGCACAAGTCGTCAAAACCCCCACAATGAAGAGTTAACAGTTCCTACTCATCTGCAATGAAGTCTAAAGACTTCATTAAAGAAGGAAACTACAGATGGCAAATTATGGTAACTGTGAAATAAGTTTCCTCAGGGGCACTTGGAAACCTTGTAGTTTTCATTTTTTATCAGGGAAAGTGATGGTCAGTGTCAACAAAAAGCAATTTGGTATTTTTTTGCCTTTCTCCACAATTTCCTAGGCTTGATTGTGGGATTTTTGGGGGTGGTGGGCTGGCTGGTTTTTGTTGGTTTGTTTGCTTTTTTTTTTTTAACTTATATAGGTCCTAAAAAATTAGATCCCATCCCAAATAAAATTCTTATCATTTTACAGCTGTTGATATTTCAATAGAAAATGATTCTCCAAATGGTTTACTGAAGATTATCAGGAGAAGAAAAAAAGACATCTAGAGCAAAAGAAGAGAAAAATTTATGTACCAATGCGCAGTATTTTTATTAGATGAGAAGGCAGAGTTTTGTCATTTATTCTTTCTGGAATTTGAGTAGTTTATTTCCCAATAATTTCTTTATTAGTCTGGAATTTTACCTGTCCAGAAATTGTGATGTGCCAAATTTAGAAGTGTTACTTCCTAGTGTAGCAGCTAATCAACAGGACTGTGTATAGGAAGAGGGTGTTAATTTTGGTCTCTAAGAGCTTTATTGAGCCCTTAATATATCATAGAATCATAAAATGGTTTGAGTTGGAAGGGACCTTAGAGATCCAACCACCTGCCATGGACAGGGACACCTCCCACTAGACCAGGTTGCTCAAAGCCCCATCCAACCTAGTCTTGAACACTTCCAGGGGGCATCCACAATCTTCCTGCGCAGCCTGTTCCAGTGACTTACCACCCTCAGAGTAAAAAACTTCTTTCTGATTTAAATCTACCCTCTTCCAGTTCAAAGCCACTACTACAAGCCCTTGTAAGAAGTCCCTCCACAACTTTTTTGTAGGCTCTCTTCAGATACTGGAAGGCCTCAGTGAGGTTTCCCTGGAATCTCACTGTCTCTCTGTATAGTGCCACGAAGCTTTTAAGCTGCATTAGTACCAGTTTAGTGTGAAAGGGGCTGGTGGCTTGCAGACCTGTTACTCTGGAACCAGTTTTTCTGCTGCTGAATGACCATCAGGGTGTGTACAGGCAGCTGTGGAAACTGATGGGGATTGTGTAGGGCTTCTTATTCATACTGTAGACTGTTTGATGGATTTTGTTGTTCATACAGCTTCTCTAATTTACCCAGTTCACTCTGAGCCTGAGGGCATGATGCTATATACTGAAAAGTATTTCAGAAGGGAGGAAAAGAAGTCTCACTGGTCCTTCCATGCTTGATGAAGGACAGTACCTTTTCTCCTGTTGCAGGACCCAAAGGTGACAGGAGAATCTTGTAGTGGTCACACTAAATATTTTTCCCGGAGGACAAACGAATTTTGAACTGAAATATTTTAAGGTGTTTTAATTAAGGGTGATTTTTAAATTATTATTGTTATTTGCTGCTGAAGCATTTCCTAATGTGGATTGAAAAAGGGAAACTTGTGCATCATGTTTGAAAGCTGAATGTAGTAGAAAGCAGAGCAGAAGTAGGAAAGCAAAAGTTGACACCACCAATGCATAGAGAGGAACTCTTGTATCTTGAGGGTGTGATGTGACATGATGACTAACATAGCCCAAAGTCCACAGGGCTGCATTAGAAATGCCGTGCTTAAATGAAGTCTTTTAACTCATAAAAGGCTGAACACAGTGTTGTATTAGCAACGAAGAGATGCTTTACATCTCTTAATCTTGTGCATTGAAGGTGTGAGGTAATTACCCTGTTATTAATGCAGATAGGTAACGTGTAAGTATGTGGAGAAAAATAACCTTAAAAAGAGGAGAAAAATTATGTTCAATTTACGCTTGTGTAGACCATTTTGTAATGGAAAAGAAATGAAATAACTGGAAGGAGTAAAATAAAATAGTACAAGTCCACATAAGTGAAAATGACAATTTAGAAAATTGTCTTCAGCGCCCTTCATCCTTAACTTAGTGCTTATTTGCAAGTAGGTAGCCACAACATTTCTGTCACACCTTACAACTGAAACAAGCAAAGTTTTGAAGAGAGCCTTGAAGCTATTCCATGCTTTGAAATCTTTGGTTGAGTATTTGAAGTGCTGGGGCCTGAGTTGGGGGCCCCAAGTTGGAGTTGACCCATGAATGAGTCACAACCTAGCAGAATGTTTTGGTTTTCCTACTGGCTTCATGTTCCAGAGGCAGAACTTGGCCCACCTGTGTCTCTGTGGCTCCACCCTTACCCAGGTGGTTGTGGTTGGGGTGGTGGGTGAGGCCAGGATTATATTAACCAGGAGCTTCCTGTTGGGTGTGGCTTCTGTTGGGACTGGTCACACCTTACTGAGTTCTCTCAATGGTGTCCTTCCATGTGAAGAGTCACTGAGGGAGCCATCTCTGTCCATTGTGTCCAGCAGGCGATGCTGGCACCACTGTGGGCAGCGGAGGAGCTGGGCCCACAGGAACTTATGGCAGGACTGTCTGAAAGAAGACTTGTGAGGGGCTGTTGCTGAGTTCAGTGTTGGCCTCTGTGATCACGCAGCTGATGGTGGCATAAAGTGATGATGGCTGAACCAGCACAATGGTACTGTAATATTAGTTGTAATGGAAATGATAACAGATATTGCTGTAGGTTGTTTGGATCTGCAGTCTGTTGTTGTCTTCAAAAATCTTAAATTGTTGAATGTATTCATAGATTCCAGTTATAATTAATTAATAGCTATCTTATTTCAGTTTTTCCCTGGAACTAGATAAACTGTCTATAGCTTTTTCTTAAATCATTGCGCATTCTTAGCATCACTTCAAAATCCCCACAGTTTTCAGGCAATGAGAAATTTGAAGTCAACTGGAAGATTACTGAGAGGCTGTTTGTAGTTTTTCTAGGTGGACCATCAGAAGAAAGGGCCAAACAATATGTGGCACTGACTCCTTATGCAATTCCCAGGACAGTCATGAAGTCTAAATTTAAAATCTCTTGTCCACCTGAATTCTGTGAGGCATTTTCTCTGGGTTGAAACTAGATTTAATATTTCAGTTTAGTTCACTAATACTAGTTAATGTCTGCACATTTAGCATTGTAGTATAAAATTACAAAAGAGCAAGTGTCCGGTCTGAGTAAGGCAGTAAGGCTGAAGTTGGAGTTGGGGCAGTGGGTCCCTGACAAAGAGGTGCTTTAGATTGATGTGGCTGGTATTTCGGAAATAAGCAGTACAAACGTTGTAGAGTGTGAAAATTATTTTTATATGCATGTACAAGGTACATTTATACCTGATTTTTGTATTTTCTAACCTCTTTGCTTTTCAAACAAAGCACATTAACACTGCTTATTCATATAGAAAGCTTCCCATGTTTTATGTATAAATACAGAATTCATTTTTTTTAAGAAGTGATTATGTGTGCAGAATGTGAAATGCAGGCAGTACATACATGCACGCTAAAAGAAAATACCATACAAGGGAGCGCATAGTGGTGGTGTGTGGTGTACAGTTTCATTAAGAAAACTCCTATCTGTTCATTATTATTGTCACTTTGCAGATTGCTGTTTAAAAACAATCATGGTAGTTCAGTCATGAAAATTATCTAGGAATCATTTGGGAGTTCAGTGGTTCAGAGGAGTGACCTTGCTTTTTTCCATTGTGTTTTTAACATAAATATTATTGGCATGATAGCAGCAGTGATGGATATTGTTTCCTAAAAGAGAGAATCTCTTAGCAGTGAGCGTCACTGAAGTAATTATAAATTCTTTAGCCATCTGTCTTTGGAGCTTAGCAAACAGCTCGAGATGCTGTTGTTGACCCTGTGGTGGGGAATTTGTCAGTGTTCACAGTTTGGGGTTTTTTTTTGGGTGTGGTTGTTTGTTGTTGTTTGATTATTATTTTTTTTTAATAATAATTTATTGGTTTTTTAAAAGCATTGTGACTGGGATGAACAAGGTTCTGTGATGTGGTTATTGTTGGGTGACTGTTTTTCCCATTCTGACAGTAGAAGATCAAAGAAAGGTAATAGATTCATTGCTTAGCCTAGGTTAGCTCAATATAGTGACTTCACAGAGCAGATGGTAATATTACTAATGTTTATATAAAACTAACATTTTACCAATACGTTAAATGTGTCTAGAAAGAGTAGCTTGTAATAGTTTTCAGCTTATTCTTCAGGAAGTGGGGTGGAATAGAACTAATGAAAATTATGTGAAAGGTGGCCTGACTTTCAAATTGCAAATCGCAAACTGAGAATCTCAATATTTCCTTTGTTGATGCAATGACTATTTTGTAACAATTAATTAACAATATTTTCTTTTCAGATAATATTTTAGGCAAATATTATTTTTCTCTATCGTAGTAATTTTTTTTTTCTTCCCTTCAAGCTAAACAGCACTGAATAGAGACCTGACCACCTTTGAATATTTTTAGAAAATTTTGTTTCTCTTTTAACCAACAACTCTAATCCATGTTTTTTCTTTGGTGGGTCACCTTTGTGGTGGAGTATTGAAAATTTTTCTCAGGATAACTCATCCCCAAATTTCATTTAAATATCTCCAAGGCATCTCACATTCTTCTGCTCATAAGATATTTGAACTTTTCAACTGTGAAAAATAATAAAACTGAACTGTAAAAGAAGCTGATTGAATGAACCAGAAGGGAACAAAACAAGTCCTCTTCCACCTATTCTGTGTGTAGGCTCATACAGTCCAATTTACCAGTCTTTTCTGCTGCTTCTGTTATGCCACCTCATTATTTTGTGGTTGGATATTACAAATTAGTACATTCTGTATGGAGACAAAGATGTTCTCTCCCAGTAACACAAAAAGGTACTATGTTGTTGAGACACAAATTTATGGTCACAGCTTAAATGCATGTTGTTTTTTTACTTTAAAAGTCCAGCTTGCAAGGCCATTAGAATTATATTTGCTTCCCTCTATCAGAAAAGAAAAAGTTGTGTAGGGACACATAGACTTTTTAATAAAATTTATTAAATCTTTACTTATAAAACTTAAATGCATCACCCTTTAAATAAAGACCTTAAGCTTCTATTGCTCCTGTCTGAAGAATCAGCATTCAGTAAATTTGCCAAGTAATTTTAAGGAAGTTTGTGATACCTTCAATGCAGGTTTTTTCAGGCCTGTTTATATTCTTTTTCCTCTCTAGTCACTTTTGGTCTGAACATGTACAGTCTTCATCTGCTAAGTTGCTTTTTCTCTACAGTGAAGGCCATTGTTATTCTTGGAAGTCTACAGGGTGATGGTACTGTTCTGATGTTTGGCACTGGGTGGGTGTAGCGACAGCAGGGTAAAAGTTTCCATGTTGTTTTCACACAACAGGCATCTGACACCTAGAACTGATTCAGACTTTCAGACAGAGTACTGTTTTGTCAGAGATACTTCCTTTAAAAAATTGCATAATTTGTGTGAATTTGGCAATTTTCAGTAGCAAAAAATAAATTCCAGGTGAGTTGAGGAGCTGTATTTAGAAAAAAAATTCTGTATTTTAATGCCAGTAAATGTTGAATATCCAGACTGAAATGAAATAAAAATGTTAGAAGAAAATGCATTGTCAATATCCAGAAGGGACGGCAGTTTTACTTATTGAAATGTAACATTTTACATTCTGTTAAATATAGCATTTAACGTTCAGAATTAAATGATTCAACAACACAAAGTTTACATTGACATTTCAGTAGTTAAAAAATAAAAATATTTTCCAAATAGAATATAATGGGAAATTTTTACTTTTGTTGGAGTCAAGGGAAAAACTGAAATGTTGGGATATTCTATGAAAGATAGCTTTCTAACAGCTGCTGTTGGATTCTTGCTTTAGTCTTTCCACTGACGGGTAGGTGTGGGAGTTCCCCCTAAAATAAATAGAGGGTACCAGTCTGCCACCGTCATTCTTGGCCTATCCCAGTGTTAAAGGTTTTGCAAATTATTTTCTGGATTTTTTTTTTTTTTTGTATGGCTACAAAACTAACGCATGCTACCTTTCCAAAAGTGCAGTTTGAATAATTGCTTTTTTAATTTGATTTTTTTTAACTCATCAGGATGATCTCTCTGTTCATGTTTATCTCAAATTTAAATTGATTTGTGAATGAGAAGCTTGGCTTCCATTAACCTCCATCTTTTCCATATAAGAAATCATATAGAAAGCGCCCAGCTCTGGGGCTTAAAGAAATGAAACACCATCAACAAGAAACAGGATTATCTGCTATTGGCAGACTGAAAAGACAACAGCAGCATCCAACTTCTAGTAGGCAGACATCTTTCTGCAAGAGAGACGACCTGTTCATTCACACATGTACTATGACAACTCTTCCTAGAAAATCTAGATACGCAGTCTGATCCTTCTTTGAAACAGCTTTAAATTAGTGGTTATATACCATTCAAGATATTTTTTGGATGAGTTTTTAAAGGCATGACCTGTTTACCCATTCCCCCTTTGCATCCAGTGAAAATAGGATGATTCATTCCTTTTAAAAAAGACAAAGAAAACGAAAAATGCATTTATTTTCATTCTCTGCGGTGTGTGAACACTATAAATGTATGTGAAGTTTATGTAAGGAAAATGTATCAAGGAAATTCCTACTACAGTATATGGAACTTCTTATTCTTCTGCATTAGCAGAATACTTTTTGGTCCAATGCCAAATCAGATTTTAAGTAACGTCTCAAGGGTGGAGCTTCATTCAAACAGAAGGATTAAACCATCAAAAGTTCTTCCAAATTATATAAGTCTCTATAACACTTTGGTTAACTGGAGTAAATTCATGTCAGAGGCTAGCTTTCTGTCCTCCTTTCTTTATGTATATTAACATCAGAGTCGTATTATGGAAACAGTAGGACTGTGTCTCATTCCTAATAGCAGAAAGGATGAACAGAACATGGAAAATTATACTTCTTGGCTATAACCTTTATTTATTCAAGGCTTTGAAGTTCTATTTAGACTAGAGGGGAGCAGGGTAATGGAAGAGTGTCAAGATTATTATGAATGTATTTTTAAAAACAAAGGAAAATCCAGGCCTTCAGGTTTTGATGTTGTTGTGTTTTGTTGTGGGTTTTTTAATACAAAAGTAACTTCAGTAATGTTTGACTTTTATTTACGGCTCAGTATTCTGTGGCTGTGTTGAGACATGCAGCATTCTGATGTAATGAGTTTATTGTACAATCTTAAACTAAATGGTCTGTAAAGCTGATATAGGCCTGCAGTGTTTATTTACAAAATCATGAGGGCAGATCTATTCTTTTAATGATGGTCTTCTTAGTCTTGCTGGGGGAAGTATAGATTCAGTTTTTCTTATGAGAAGTATTTGAATTCTGTGTGTATGCGAGAATGAATTACTGGGTTGGTTTTCAAGATGCAGTTCTGAACGTAGAAGTCTGCTTCTTTTTTATTATAAAATTCTTGATTTAGTTTTTATGGAAGTGTTTGATTTGCATTTTTTCACATCACGATTTTATAACTAAAGTACATTATCACAGATTTTTTTTTTTGGCGAAAACTTGAGTTATCTAAAATTAAAGTTACGTGAATGGAAAGCTGATGACCCCAAGTTGTGGTCTGCCCAACCACTTTTGAAAGTACTGCTAAACAATATATATATAAAAATAAAAAAGCATCTGGTGAAATACTGTGTGAAAATTTAGAGTGCGAGAGTATTGGTTTTGAACACTGATGTTTGCTTTGTCACAGAATAAGGTAACGTTAAGGGTGAAGTTGTGAACCAGTGGGAAGCGTAAAGTGCTGTGCAGATAAATCCTTGTGGTCTGCCTGCTGATTTCTGCACTGTGTTTGCCAAGAGAAGTGCAATACCACATTTTCCTCTGTTGAAATGGAGCTTCTTACTCCACTGTTAACGTAGTCAGTGGAAGCTGCAGAATAGACTTTTCCAATCATAGGTTTCTGTTACCTGAGATAACTAGGAGTACATGTGATAGCCATACATATTATCAAAATATTTTAGTGATTTTGTAAATGCATTTTTCCAGCTGTGATTCCACAGACACTGGCTTATATCTATGTGTGAGGATATCAGTGGTGTTTATCATTATTCTTGTAGCATCAGTAAGAAATAGTTTAAGTGCTGCATATTTCTACATTTTAAAAATGACTGAAGTACCTAGAAATGATACGATTCTCATTATCATTGCTGAAGATACATTCCGGGAAATATATACATATATAGAGTAAGGTTCAGTGACAAGTGCTAGCCCTTTTTCTCAGTAGAAATAACAGTTTTGGAGACAACAGCAGCGGCATGATGGAAATCTGTTGGTTTGTCAGAATGCCAGTCCAGGATGGAAGAAGTGGTTTGGAACTTTTATTCTATAGAGAGATCTATGATGTATGGAGAGGAATGTAAATGGGTTATGGATGACTAGGAATCAAAATTTGGCAATATTGAGAAAGAAAAAGAAAGATTGACTTGCTCTGGATTGTCTCTTCTATTATCTAATATCTGTCTAGGTTTGCAGCCTTTTGATGTTTATAAGAACCCAATAGAATTGAAAGAAAGTGTTTGTAGGGAGGAGAAATAAGGTGGTTTTTATGGGATGAATTCTATATCTCAATGTATAAAATAGTGGTATTTATGATCCTGTCTATATTAACAATGGGACCATAATAAAATACTATTTTAAAAAGACTAATCTTATAAAAAGCTCTTATGTTGCATGTTTAAGCTGTTGTCTGCTTCATTTATATGTGGATAGAGAGAGAATTCCTCTTTCCTTAGCTGAAACAATGCCCAAGACCCTTTTAAAATTCCTGTAATTCCAAGATTGGGGGGTTTTTTGGTTTAAAATTTTCACTTAGGTCAGTAAAACCTGCATAAATACATTACTGGGAATGGCTCCTGAAGTTATCTTTGTTTAAGCTTGCAGGAGAGCAGTTTGCCTTTGCATGCAAACTGTATTCCTCTTCTCCTGTCTGCTGTTCTTGCCTCTTTAGTGACCCAGAATGAATGCCAATGAAACTGTGGTGATTGACAATAGTTCCTCAGTGGAGGATGTAGTAGTTTTTTGCTTTGAAATAGGAATTTAAATCTAAACTTTTAAAGACTTCTGGACTTCTTACTCTCTGTTATTTCTGTTACATTATTTTAAAAAGTATCTCAAATTATAAATGTAACCAATGAAGTAATGAATGGTAAGCTACATAAAGTAAAATATATTGTTGCTGTTGAATTAGCTGAGCTGCACAGCAAAAAAATCCAGGGTTCTGTGAGAAAGTATTGTGGCGAGGGATCTTTTCATGCTGAAAATGTGAAAAAGAGCCAGGTAGAGGATAAAAAGATAAGATGCTAAGATCTGAAATAAAAAGGTGATAGTTTTAGTGGAGTTTGGACAGAACCTGAAGTTTGAAAAACATGCTAATAGTTTGCAGTTGTGTTTAAAAAGCAAGATGAGCTAGAATAAAATAAAAAAGAAAAATCCTTTCAGAATATGAAGCCAACTGCTAGGTTCTAAGGATTATGAGATTACTGTTGTTGTCTTTATGATTGAAAAAATTCAGCCCAATACCAAGTGTCATTTCAGAAAGAAGCATCTATATGTATTAGATTAAAGGTGTATTGGGAAGCCATGGCCCTACTATGTTAAAGGAAGAGTGAGTGCATGGACACATTTTTGCTTCCTGAAGTGACAGGGTCTTGGTCAATCACAATGTCTTTTTTTTCCTTGTGGAAATAGTACTGTGGCTACTTACAGAAAAATATATAAGTTAAATATTAAAGAGAAGAACACAAGCAATACAAATGTAAAACATCATGATTTTGATAATTATTTTTTAAGATCAATAGTAAACCACGTTGCTTTTGAATAGAGTTGAAAGCGGGAGACAGATAAACATTTTGAGGCAATAGTAAGTCTTAAATTTTCTTCTGGAACTTTGAATTTGGGGTAAATCCTATAAATGAGAATGTGAAAGTAAGAGTTTTATGAAATGTCTATATGCACAGGTGAGCAAATGTTTCATCTCCACCCTCAAATGTGCTTTTTTCTTTTTTTCTTTTCTGAAAAATACTAAGAGCCTAAATTCACCTAGGTAGAATTCACACATGGATAATACAAGTGCATGTTCACACATGCACCTGCATGTACTTTGTGCCTGGTGTGACATCGATTGTAAATACATGGATGTGTGTGTTGGGGGAGCGTGGGGGGGTGTTTCTTTTCCTCCTTTTTATTTTTTTTTTTTTTTAGCTCAGTCTATTTGAGGATCTTCATCTGAAAAATGGAAACTTCAATGGCAACTGCAGCCACTTCTAAAACCTCTTCTTATAGATCTTTGGGACCAAAGCATGTAATGGGCTAAATAGACTTCCAAGTTCACGCACTGCTGCGTGCTACACCATGAGGGTCATATCCAGTCATCTCTGTCTAAATCATCTTCCATTTTAAGGTCAGCTTTTGTAGTCTTGCGTCTGACAACAATGCTTATGGTATAATTGGCTTCTTGGGTGCTTGGTCATTCATGAGAACAGGATCATCGTGTCTTAGGTTTGCCTCAGTCTTGATAGCAGTTCTCAGACCACTATTACAGAAGTGGACTTAGCTGACAAGCTGATGGGGTAGTTCCTACAAGCTGAGTTTCCTGAGGTAACATTAAGCTGTTTCTTGGATAAAAGCTATCCAACAAAAATCATTTTGTGTATCTGGTATTTTTTTTTTATATTACAAAGTAAATCCTAAAATGCATTGTCATGCCATCTGTCAGAAGCTCTTCACAATATTGAGCTTAAAGAATAAGCTTTTTCAGTAGATAACTGAAATTCGGTTCTTCTGGAAGTGGAAATATAACTGAACACAGCTTGAAAAATAACTCAAATTCTACTTCCAGGACCAGACATCTTGGCTATACAAATTGAAGCTTTCATTATTTCACTGTTACAATTCTGAGAGAAGGCAACTGAACTTCTAGGGTATCTGAAATTGTCTTAGATTATGAAGATGTCCTTTTATTACAAAGGGCATCTCTAAGGTAGTATTTTTATACAGATAAAAATGCCCCATTCTAGAACATAAGACTTTTCCTATCTCCTCTTATTACTTGGTTCTGGTACCAAAGCAAGAATGAAGGACTTCAGCATCAGTGCAGCCTAACAAAGGGAGACTATATCCCCTCACATGATTGTTTTCTGTGTACATTCAAAAAAAAGAAAGCCTTGTCACATTATCTGTGGATTGTTTCAGTGAGGAGAAATTGTTGATGAAAGCAGATATCTCTGATGCAATCCTACTGAAGTACAAAGGATGTATTAAGTCCAATCTCTTCATGCATTAGTGGAATCAAATAAGAGCGAGCTTGTTTGCTTACATCAGCCAGCATTTTTCAGGAAGCATTTGTCTTAAAATGTACCAACAGGGTATTCCTAGACATTTTCCTGATTTTCTTCTGCTGCTTCTTCATTTTGTTTATCTTTGCTTCTGAGATTACCTTCTCTCTCGCTTTCAACATATACCTCATACTCTAGGCCTCTGGGCGGTTTCACATTTGCCTTACTTTGTGGTACCAATAGCTGTGTAGCTCTACATAGTCTTAGAGTTATTAGAGCTCTACATAGTCTTAGGCAACACCTTCCCTAGTGGGTCTTACTGCTATTTAAAACTAGGCTGAAAATTATTCTTCTGATATGGTACACAATATTAGCCTTTTGGTTCTTTGAGCTTTTTTGAGTCCTTCATTTGGGCTGGATATTCTGCCTGGTACACCACTTGGGTTATGCCACAGTGCAAGCACAGTTTTATAACTTCAAAAAAGGAATTAGAAATAACTAAGATAATAGGGAACATTATCTCCCCTGTATGTTCTTTCTTATATCTCTTCTTCCATTTCTTTTAGTTCTGCAGGTTTTATCCTGTGGCTTCAGGGTTACACCACTCATTCTGTCTACAGTTCTGCTATGGGCTTTGTGTTTAACCATAAAGAATATATAGATAATCTGTAGAGATCCCCTTGCATAAATAGGATCAGCCTTAATCATATCATACAAGATGGCTGTTTTGGGCAGAAAAAAACCTCAGAATAAAAATATAGGGCTTTATTCTAGCTGGTGTGTGACACTTAGGTAATGATCTCGCAGAAATCTGCTGAACTATTAATATAGTAGTGCTACTCAGAAGTAAAATGTGATAAATATAGTGTGTTATACACTCCTTAAAAGGGTATTGTTGAATTTTAAATTGATTTCTAGTTTCTGGTAGTGCCTAAAATGTGCTAGATACAAAACTGCTCACACAAAGGACAACAGTTTGTAGCAGAAAGAATTCAAGGGGAAATTCAAAGAAGGGGAACAAAAAAACCAAACCAACGACAACAAAAAACCAAAACCCATAACAGGTAGAGAGCAATTGTGCTGATAGTGGGGCCTGGTAAGAATAGAAAAGTTTTATGCTCACATACACCACCATGCTACTGCTTGCATTATTATTTTACCTGAGGTTTGTGGTTGGTTTGGGCTTTTATGGGAGGTAGACTGATTATTGTGATAAGGTTAGCTGTTGTTGATGGGAATCCTTCTTGTGAAGGACAAGGTGTCATTATAACTAGCCAGGTGAACAGTCTTCCTCCTTTAACAGTTAGCTGTATTGCTTATGATTCCCTGACTTAAATTCCAATCTAGTTGAAAAGGATGCATGATGTTAACACACAAAACTTGAATATCAATGGATTACTCCATCTGTACAATGTGCACTTAAGTGTGAACAGAAATGAGTCACCCATACAAATACGTAATTGTCCCAATTAGGTGGTTGTGTATGGTTCTGCTTTCCTGCTTGCCTCCCCTTAAGTAATGAATTTCCTGAACAAAAAGGCGTTTTGTTAATTTGGTGACTATACTTAACAAATGAACTGTTGTCAGTTTTTATTGAGCTGTTTTCAGTGAAGGATAATGTTTTGTGGTTAGTGGTTTGTCAAGTACTTAAAACAATGATGGCTGCATGCAGTGACGTATGTAAGGATGTATGTCAGTAGCAAAACAGGGTGAAGAATTTTATGTTTGTTCTTTCTAGATAACATTAATTCTGGGAGTGAGCATCTACTCAGGATTCCCTTCAGCTGCAGTGGTCTCTAAGGAATAAATAAAAGCAGCCTGTGAATAATTTTCTCTTCCTCCTTCCCTTCCTATTCTGTATGTTGGTTTTGCTGCAGAAACAATCATTGCCTATGACTTTTTTTTTTTCCTCAGAAAATTCTAGTACAGTCTGAAATAGAATGGGATTTTAAACTTCTTAGCTTTCTCTGATTATGGTTTGATGATCCTGTTTTTTGACCTTAGTCTGTGGCCGGAAGTCTTCCTGCTTATGCTAGTACAGTTCACCCTTGATACTAGCTTGGCCTAAATGACACTAGAAAATAAATGTAAAGTCAAGTCAGAATTCTCATTATTTCTACCACCCTTGCTAGCAGCCATTTCTCTTTCAAAGGGTAAGTTGAATTTCTGGATTTTTTTTTTTTATATACCTATCTTCTAGAGCATCATCAGTTTACCCATTTAAGAATCCATACTTACCAATATTCTTGTATGAGGATAGCCACAGAACAATCCTCTGGGAAGGGATCCTGATTTACTGAAATGTCCTAGTAGAATACACAACGGGATATGTACACGACAGCATCTGAGAATGTGTGATGATACATGTTTTAGGATATAACTGTGAAAGTAGAAGAGTAATTATGATGTTGAAGCCTGTTTTATTTATCTTCATGCCTTTACAAGTGGTCTGGGACATGGAAATAAAAAATAATGGAGGTACAAGTGTGCTGCAGCCAGTTGGAGGAGTACCTCAGAACAGCTGTATCTGTTACTAGACAGGCTGCATTCCTTGCATTCCTCTTCCATTTGATTCTCGTTCACCTTTTCAGGGTGTGGGCCCTGTGCAGTCAATTGTCCATTAGAAGACTCTTCCCCCGCCCCCCACACACCC